>VMDO01004101.1:0-132662 GCA_007922755.1 Pedetes capensis
AGTCATATTAATGGACCTTCCTTGTAGGTATATGGATATTTATTATTCTTTCACTGACAGCATTGTACAAAAGGACGGATCTTGACATTTTTTTCTGATTTTTTTTTTGATGATAAATGCAACCCCATTTCTCTTTAATCTGTCATTCCTGGCATAGTATACCACATGATTATCTATCCAAAATGGCCCACGCCAGTCCATTTTAGCTCACCGATGCCTATAATGTTGATGTTTATGTGCTCCATTTCCCTTTTGACGATTTGTAATTTTCCTAGATTCATACTACATACATTCCAATCATTAATGGATGTTTATAGTTGTTCCTTCTCAGTTTGAGTCATGCCACATCAGCAATTAGAGGTCCCTGAGGGTTTACTCCATTCCCATCATTAAAGTTGACTCTACTTTGAGGAAGCAACTCTTCCCCAGTCATCTTTTGAATGCCTTCCAACCTGGGGGGGCTCATTTTCCAGCACTCTATCTGGCAGTGTTTCTTTGCTATTCCTAGGGTCTTCAATGGCTAATTGTTTTGGGAGTGCACTGTGGGTCTTTCTCCCTAGTCTGTCATAGTCTGGAAGCTCAGCTGAAACCCATCTACCATGGGTGACCCTGCTGGTATCTGAGATATTGGTGGTATAGCTTTCAGCATCACAGCAACGTGCAAATCCCTACAGTATGGCAAACCGGCAGACATGTGGTGGTTTTAAAGCTGAGGGGTAATCATTCGAAATTGATCATGTGGCTTGGCATAACATTGGAAGCCACTCACAGACATGCACAGCCTCAAAGGAAGGTCCCTCCCCACACACTTTTCCTTAGTAAGCTTCTAGCATGTTTAGTGCCCTGAGATAGGAGCCAGGAATTCAGAGAGAAGCAAAGGGTTGTCGCAGGGAGTGAAGCAGAGGAGTGACCACCATAGAGGGTCCAGAGGGACCAGAACTGGAGACCTGATGTGTGGGGAGGTGCTGGGAGGGGTCTTTTGGCTTAGGCAGAGTCAGGGGATGGCTTTGTGGCTGTCATAAAACAAAACTCGCAGAAAAGAGTTTATTGACTCTGCAAAGGATTTGACTGTGTGGATCATAACAAATTATGGATAACATTGTGAAGAATGGGACTATCAGAGCACTTAATTGTATTCATGAGGAATCTATACGTGGACCAGGAGGCAGTTGTTCAAGCAGAACAAGGAAACACTGCCTGGTTTAAAGTCAAGAAAGGTGTGAGTTAGGGTTATATCCTTTCACTGTACCTCTTCAATCTCTATGCTGAACAAATAGTCCAAGAAGCTGGATTTTATGAAGAAGAATGTGGCATCAAGATTGGAGGAAGAATCATTAACAACCTGAATTATGCAGATGACACAACTCTGCTTGCTGAAAGTGAAGAAGATTTGAAACATTTACTAACGAAGATCCAAGAACATAGCCTTCAGTATGGATTGCACCTCAACATCAACAAAACCCCAAATCCTTATAACAACTGGGTCAGTACACAACTTCATGATAAATGGAAAAAAGATTGAGGTTGTTCAAGGTTTTGCTTTACTTGGTTGTATAATCAACACCCATAGAAGCAGCCATCAAGAAATCAAAGACACACTGCACTGGGAAAAGCTGTTGTAATAGAATGCCTTAAAGTATTGAAAAGTAAAGATGTCACATTGAAGATCAAAGTGCACCTGACTCATGGCATGGTTGTGAAAAGTGGCCTTTGAGTAAGGGAGACAGGAGAAGAATGGATGCTTTTGAATTATGGTGCTAGAGATGAATACTGACTATACCATGGACTGCCAAAAGAACCAACAGATCCCCTAGAAGAAGTACAACCAGAGTGCTCCTTGGAAACAAGGATGGCTAGGCTGTGTCTTATGTATTCTGGACATGTTGTCTGGAGGGACCAATCCCTGGAAAAGGATATTTTATTTGGGAGAGTGGTGGGTCAATGAAAAAAAGGAAGACCCTCAACTAGATGGATTGACATGGTGGCTTCCACAATGGGCTTAAACATAGAAAAGATCATGCACATGGCACAGAATCGGGGAGTGTTTCGTTCTGTTGTACATAGGGTCACGATGAGTTGGACCCAACTCAACGGCAACTAACAGCAACAACAAGGGCTTTGGAAGCACAGTCCTGATGTCTTCCAGCTTCTGTTCTTCTGAGTTCTGATGTCATTCTGATTCACAATCCCTTTTATAAAAAAAAAAAAAAAACTAAGCTTTTTTTCTCACCTCCTTTTGGAAGCTTTTAAGATCATCATCTTTAAAAAAATTTTTTTTAATCTCTCATGTTTGAAATTTCATGATGATGTGTCTTGGTGTGGGTTATTTTATTTTCGTTTCCTTGTTTCCCCACCCTCCCTTTCTTGTTTTATTTCCTTTTGTATTGAGCTGTAATGAGAAATGACCTTGCTCTTCTCCCTTGATTCTCCTGCCTCTCTGCCTTGTTCTTCCTCTCTATATTCTGGATTTCTAGTATTTACAGGTTGAACCTGCTGGACTGATCCCTTAAATTTTTTTTTTCCTTCTTTGGAGTAAATTTTTATCTTTGTGTTTGGGGTCTACTTTCTGGGAAGTGTGCTCCGACTTCATCTTCAAGTGCACATATGTAACATAAAATATCCATGCACATATGTTCCTGTATTTTCAATTTCCCAAATTCTTGATCTTTGAATAGCCTTTGTGGTAGCGTTTTGCTCTTGTTTCATATCTGCAGTATCTTCAGCTCCCTCTATTGCTTTCTTGGCTCCTGTTTTCTGTTTGCTTTTGTCTTTGTCTTCCATAATGGCACTTATTCTCAAACACCTGGTTTTCTTTGGTTGCATATTTAACAGGATGGGCTAAAGACTAGGTTGTGGGGTCTGTAGGCAAAGACAGGAATCCTCGATGGGTGGACTTCACACCATAGTGTAATAAAAGCACCAAGCCAAAGAGTTTGGTATCTGTGATTCTCTTCTCTAAAGAGGAAATCTCCACTCTCCTCCTTGGATGGGTGGTCATGGCAATAACCTGGCTGCCAACATTTTGAGGCCAAGCAGGGGCTGCAGAGGACCGGAGGGAGTGCTAGCAGTCCGTGTACAAGTCTTTACCTAGCTTGCTTGCTTGCTTGCTTGCTTGCTTGCTTGCTTGCTTGCTTTCTCTCTCTCTCTCTCTCTCTCTCTCTCTTTCTTTCTTTCTTTCTTTCTTTCTTTCTTTTTTTGTGGTACTGGGTGTTGGACCCAGGGCCTCGCGCTTGCCTGCTCTGCAAGTGCTGGACCACTGAGCTGCACCCCCAGCCCACTTTTCACTTTTTGAGGCAGGGTCTCACTAAGTTACACAGACTGCCTCTGGTCTCACACTTGCGATCCTCCTGCCTCTACCTCCCGAGCCGCTGGGATTACAGGCGTGCGCCACCGCGCCGGCACCTAGCCTCTTCTTTTGGAAGCCATGCTCTGTGCAGGTATTCAGAAAGCAAACTTACTTTCCTGTATAGTCAAGGGCCTGAGGTCTGCATATTAACTGACAGCTCAGCTCTCCCCTTCAGAGAATCTGAAGCTTCCAGGCAGAGACCCCCATCTCCCTTTTCTTTTCTTTTCTTTTTTTTTTTTTTTTGAACCCAGGGCCTCTCGCCTGCATGCTCTGCAAGTGCTGGACCACTGAGCTGCACCTCAGCCCATTTTTTTTTTTTTTTTTTACTTTTTGAGACAGGGTCTCGCTAAGTTACGCAGACTGCCTCTGGTCTCGAACTTGCGATCCTTCTGCCTCTGCCTCCCAAACCGCTGGGATTACAGGCGTGCGCCACCACGCCCGGCTTCCCCGTCTCCCTTTTCCATGGAGAGTTTTTCAAGAGAAAAAGGATTAACATAGAAGCTTCATCACAGGAAGCCTTTAACTGCAGCCATGAACTGTTCACAGAGGCAAAGGTAACTGGACAGGGTCACAAAGGCTGCACAGGAAGGCTGTAAATACCTTCCAGATGCCGCTTGCAGTTACATGGTTATTTATCTGAGGCCTTTGCCAACACCTTTTTGTGGACTTGGGTTCAAACAGCATGGCGTTGTCTTAGAATTCTACTCTGTTTTATACTCTGTTTTATAACTCTCCTAAGAAGAATGCGCCTGTAGCCGTAGCCCTGTGGCATCAGATCCCGTCAGATCTGGGAAGCTAAGCAGGGTTGGGCCTGGTTAGTACTTGGATGGGAGACCGCCTGGGAACACCAGACACTGCAGGCTTGGGAGACGGACCTGGCAACCTGCTCCTAATAATCAATCTGCCATTGAAAACCCTATGAACAGCAGAGAAGCACTGACAATAGTGTTTCGCCTATCGTGTGTGGGGTCGCTATGAATCGGATACCCACTCCACAGCACCTAACAACAACATAAGAAGAATGCAACTTGAAAATTAAGTTTGGGTTAGTATTGTTTTCTGGTAGTGGTCCTAAACAGTAAGGTTTTTTTTTTTTTGTCTAAACAATCAATTACAAGATTGTGTTCAAAAGCTTCATTATCCTCAGCAAGTGGGATCTTTTCTCCCTTATCCCTCCCCTTACTGTTATCAGTAACTTTGCACAGTATGGTGATTCTGCTTAGGCTGCCAATGCCCGTCCTGAGCAGGGGAGGCCGGGGAGAAACTGGGGCCATGGTGAGAGCAGAAGAATCATTGAAACCTCAGAGCTCTGCACTGGTGCCCAGGTGCAGCACTGTTATCCAGAGTTGGAGGAAAGGGGATTTATTTGGAGTGTCTATACTACGAAGGGGCTGGGATTTAGCTCAGATGGTAGAGCGCTGCGCTGCAGTCTCTGAGGTCCCAAGTTCGATTCCCAGCACCGCAAAAATGGGAGAAGGACCTGGCAATCCATTCCCAAGGCAATCCTGAAACAGTCAGCCATTGAAAACCCTATGAGGGTCGCTATGAGTCGGATACTGACTCGATGGCACTTAACAACAACAACAACAACAACAACATACTGTGAAGGAACAGGCCGAATTCAGTCTTGAAAATGAAATATTCCCAAGTTAAAGGAAAGCTGCCAGATGACAGGAATTACTTAGCAAATATGTGTATACATAACTATATTCTTATTCTTCTATTTCCTTCTTGTTTCCTCGGGCATTCTTCAGAAAAGAACAGCAAAAGTTCTGTACTCTCAAAGGACTCAAATCAGAGAAAACACGGTGTCCCATCTCTGGGCAGCTGGGCATGCCATTTGGGGAGGCATCGTGCCCAACAAGTGTGTGGCTAGGCACTGCTGTGTCCATTTTCCTCTTTAAAACAACCTGCTTGATACCAGCGATGCCCCCTGGGAATCGTGGGCCATCATGAAGCCCCTGCCCACTGCTACACCCCAACACATCCCTGCAGGGGTGCTGTGTGCCAAGTAGCTCTGAGGAAGACAAAGAACCTGTGGCTGCACGCAGAATGGCTGCCTCTCTTGGACCAGAACTTTCTCTCTGAGGGCAGGCTAGCAAAGGTAAAGAGTGTGGATACTGATAGACTCCTGGGCTTTCATCCCTGGAGCAAGCAACTAAACCCCCAGAATGGTGGGAGCTTTCTCTGCCAGACCCAGAGCAAAATGAATGGCCCTGCCATAGTGTGACTGTCCCCTGCTGTGTTGTGACTGTCCCCTCCAGAATGCAGGCTGAGAGTCCATTGCCATTGCTGACAGTCGCAGAAGTGACAGACTGAGATGGGATGGATTGAGGCCATCACTGTGGGAGTGGGTGAGTTATCACAAGAAAGGGCTCTTGATAAACGGATGAGTAGAGCCTGATTTTTCTTTCTTGTGTGCACTTCCTCACCATGTGATACCCTCCACCAGGTCACCATGTGGCACAGAGGCCCTCACCAGATGCCAGCAACATGCTCTTGGACCTCCAACCTCCAGAACTGTAAGAAAGAAATATCTATTCTTTATAAGTTACCCAGCCTCAGGTATTCTGTTATAGCAAGAGAAAATGGATTAAGACAGGCCACCGAAAATGGCCCTAGTTCAAAGACCAGGACTTTCAAAATGACAGCAATACATTATTAAACCAAAAAGTGGGGGCCTTCTGAGCACAGGGCCCTGCATGCCTGCCTAGATCGCACATCCATGAAGCTGTCTGTGCCTCAATCTCACCCATAATGTGGGGAATCATAACAGCACCTGCCACATGGTGTTGCAAGGAATATGTGAATTAATTTCATGCAAAGCATTGGTTTAACAGAGCAAGCCCTTAGGACCAGCTCAGTACCTTACTGTCATACCTCCATACAACCTACATCTTAGGTCAGACCTTCTCAAACGCCTTAACTAAATCTGGCAAAAACCCATCTAGTTATTCCTCTGGGATATCTTAATAGCCAAGCAAACAAATCTGACATTGTAAAAATTTGATTAACAGTAATATGACCAACAATGATGTGCTTTTTAAACCTTGGAATTTTTTCCCCCAAAGTTCCGGGTGTCTTTTATTGACAGCAGTTTACACACTTTTGTTTTCCTCCCCTGATTCTTTCCTTTGAAGCACAGGCACATGGCCGCTGCAAAGGGCAGAGAGGGAGCCAGGGAGAGGCGGAGCGGAACGCAGGATGCACACGCTCAGGCAGGTGTGCTGAGCCCCGGCGGGATGAAATTGTTCACGTTGGAATTCCACTGGGTATGTGGGAGGACCGAGTGGGGATGGAGAGGAGGTCTTCTCAGGACTCACGCCTCTGTCCGTCCAGGCCTCCTCTCTCACTATCCAAATCCATTCTGGTTTCAGGACCCAGTGTGGCAGCAAAATCATGCCCACCTACCTCAAAAGCCACAGAATCTCCTATCCATGCCTGGACCCACACACCTGCTTCCACTGGTCACGGTTAGAAGGAATCAGACTATGGTAAGAGACAGACCACTTCCTCTCTGACCACTCCCCAAACCCTCTTCAGCTGCCTCTGTGCAGGAACGGCCAGAAAAACTGAGAGCTGCCTTCTTGTAAACCCTGAAATTCTTTTCAGTGAAGAAACTGTGATGATTGGAATCTCAATCTAACGTTTTAAAATCTGAAAGCTTAGTAGGACAAGCTGGAGCTTTATTGTCACAAAGTTTAAAAAATTATAAGTACACCATTATTCATCATGGCCATAGAGAAATACAGAGGTGCTAAGTGATGTAGGGCTGGGATTTAGCTCAGTTGGTAGAGCGCTGCTCGGCAGTCTCTGAGGTCCCGAGTTCGATTCCCAGCACCGCAAAATGGGAGAAGGACGTGGCAACCCACTCCCAAGGCAATCCCAAAACAGTCAGCCATTGAAAACCCTATGAGGGTCTCTATGAGTTGGACACAACTCGATGGCACCTAACAACAACAACAACAACAAAATTACTTGTAATATTTAATGTAATGTGCTATATAAATAGATGCTATATTGCATTGTTTGGGCTGGGATTTAGCTCAGTTAGTAGAGCACTGCGCTGTAGTCTCTGAGGTCCCGAGTTCCATTCCCAGCACCACAAAAATGCGAGAAGGACCTGGCAATCCACTCCCAAGGCAATCCCGAAACAGTCAGCCATTGAAAACCCTATGAGGGTCGCTATGAGTCGGATACTGACTCGACGGCACCTAACAACAACAACAACATGTGATAAGTCAAGAAAACCTGGAAATTACTGAAGATTTTCAAAGGATGACAATATGAAATGTGCTTCCCGACAAGGAAAACCAGTTTATTTCAGGTGCAAGTAACTTACTTCAACAATATATTTAGCCAAGAATAAATCTTTGATGAATTGGATCCATGTATTACGATCTACGTGAAGAGATGCCAATGTTTTGGCCAGTATACATCAAGGAAAAGTTTTAGGTGTTCCCTGATTTATGAATAGAAGCGGACTTGATTGCATATGATCAACAGTTTGACTCAAATAACATCATGGAATTCAAATGTGCAAAGGTTAAATAACAAGAAGGTATTCAACAGTTGTCAGTGATTTTAATTAAGACTTCAGAGAGTATGCTCAGTCAAGACAAATGGCCAGAGTATATTCAGCTGAAGAAAGCAAACAGTGCTAGGGGGAGCAAGATGTATTTGACATCACGCCGCTCCTTGGTCTGAACCATAGCTGCGCTTGTCCTAGCCAACGGCTGCACAGCAGGTCTGCCTCTGTGCCTCACGATGAGGTCCTGCGTGTCTGGCACGGGGCTCTGCTCAGGCTAGGTGCCAGCTGATGCTGCTCTAAGTTTAGTGAAGTGAAAAGCACGTGGATTTCAAAGACGGTTCTCAGTCTGAAGTGTGTCTTTATCATGGGCTAGCTTCTCACCCAATAGAGTGGAGACAGTTATATATACCTCCTTCTCGGGGCTGGCGTGAGAACTAATTAGGCCTGGCCCATGGCCGGCATCAACAGGCAGGTTTGCGACAAAGTCCCTACGTCCATAACCTACAAGCCAGGCAGAAGAGACTATCGGTAGTGGGCCACCAAGGAGACATCATTTGCTTTAAGAAATCCAATGTGCCAAGCTGGGCACAGTGGCGCATGCCTGCAATCCCAGCAGCTCGGGAGGCAGAGGCAGGAGGATCACAGGTTCGAGACCAGAGGCAGTCTGCGTAACTTAGTAAGACCTTGTCTCAAAAAGTAAAAAAAACGGGCTGAGGGTGCAGCTCAGTGGTCCAGCACTTGCAGAGCTTGCAGGCTTGAGGCTCTGGGTTCAACCCCCAGTACCAAAAAAAAAAAAAAAAAAAAAATCCAATGTGCCAAATGTTTTAAAATTTATTTGTAAGGAAAGAAGAAGAAACAATGTTATATTCAGAGGATGGTGGGGAAATGTATGCCACAGACCTCAGAACAACTGTCAAGCGTAGTTCTATTCATTCTCTGAGTCCATTGAAGGTTATTTTAAGAACGAACATGACATTTTCATGCATTATTTACCATGCAATGTGCCTGATAGAGTTCAGGACTGGGGTGAGGACACACGCACAGAGTATAAATAGGACTGTCCCCAGCACACTCATGAGGAGCACGTTTAGGGACGACTCTGCACGAACCTCTGGCTCCTGTCTCGGCACCTCACACGGCGCCAGCAAGCATCCCTTCAGCTCACTTCCGGTGCAGATGAGTGAGGGGCGGGATTACATTATTTGCTGCCCCTTTGAAACAAAGGCCCAAGCTGGAAATGAGGTACAGAGTCTCCTAATTACTGGCTGATGACGGCCGGGGTCAATTCAGAATGTAAGGCAACAAGAGCAGATGAGAAGAGAGTGGCTCTAACTGACAGGGGCAGGATTTCTGGTGCCACATTGAGCTGCGCGAAGATCCTGTGACTCTCCTGACTCGTGATGGGATTTGGTGACCGAGCAGCCAGCCATGATTCAGACTGACTTGTTATGGCCTGTTTGAATGGAAATGAAACTCACTGTTTTCCTATGCGCCCAACAAACTATGTTTATGAATGCAACTTGATCTTTTGGCATTTGATCTGGATGGTTTATTTAAAAAGCAGCCCCTGACACACACTCTTGTTTTGCATAGACCTTGCATAATTTGTATTTGTTTTTTTTCCAGGCAATATATTCCTGCTCTACTTCTGTTTCTGCTTCCTGACTCTATTTCTCAAAAAATGAAAAATGGAGCCAGGCGCGGTGGCGCAGGCCTGTAATCCCAGCGGCTCGGGAGGCGGAGGCAGGAGGATCGCAAGTTCCAGACCAGAGGCAGTCTGCCTAACATAGCGAGACCCTGTCTCAAAAAGTAAAAAAAAAAAAAAATGGGCTGGGGGTGCAGCTCAGTGGTCCAGAACTTGCAGAGCATGCAAGCGCAAGGCCCTCGGTTCAACCCCCAGTAGAACAACAACAACCACAGAAGAAGAAGAAGAAGAAGAAGAAGAAGGAGGAGGAGGAGGAGGAGGAGGAGGAGAAAGAGAAGGAGGAGGAGGAGGAGGAGGAGAAAGAGAAGGAGGAGGAGGAGGAGGAGGAGGAGAAAGAGAAGGAGAAGGAGAAGGAGAAGGAGAAGGAGAAGGAGAAGGAGAAGAAGAAAAATGGACCTTTCCTTGTCAGGGGAGCCCACGACCTGTACCCTCCCTTTCTCTTAAATCAGGTCAACAAGCTAACTGCTGACTATGCTCTGAGTTCCTAGAAATACAGGTGCTAACAGCACTTTCTATTTGCTTACCCACCTTAGAGAGAGGCAATGGACAAGTGTTTCTGTCGCCATTGAGGCTTTCCACTCACATCATGCAGAAGTCTTCACATACGGGTCCTAGCATGGTCCCAACAACTGCACGTGAACCTAATCCACAGGGTAAGTGCAGCCTGCACTCCATATCTGGTGGGAAGCAGCATTTCTCCTCAATTTCCCCCTTTAATAAACCTTTTTCTCTATCATCTATCTATCTAATTTATTTTCTTCTGAGACAGAGTTTCACTAAGTTGCACAAGCTGCCTTAAGCCTCAGACTTGTAATCCTCCTGCCTCGGCCTCCTTAGTCGCTAGATTACAGAGGTGCACCAAAGCGTCCAGCTTCAATTGCCCATTTTTAAGGTTGAATAAGTGGGCTGGTGGAGTGAAGAAACAGCCTCACCTATGGACATGTGCCCTGGGAACTGAAAGGATTATTTGCTTTTTTCTTTTTCTCCCCCAGTGCTGGGGATGGAACCCAGGGCCTTGCACATGCCAGGCAAGTGCTCTGCTACTGAGCTACATCCCTAGCCTCAGGCTTGCATTTTTGAGCTACCAAGGCCAAAGCGCTATTCTGAAGATAACATCTCTGCTTACCTCAGTGTGGAGTGCTAGACACAGCCTTTTATGGAGTACAGATGTTCCACTAGCTGTGTTTGAACACATCAAATATGTTGTTGTTGCTGTTAGGTGCCGTTGAATCGGTGTCCGACTCATAGCGACCCTATGTACAGCAGATGAAACACTATTGTCATACTTCTCTATTATTCATAGGGTTTTCAATGGCTGATTTGTTTCCTGGGAGTGAGTTGCCTGGTCCTTCTCCCAAGCCTACAGTACCTGGTGCTCCCCAGAGGTCTCTCATCCAACTACTAACCAGGCCCGACCCTGCTTAGCTTCTGAGATCTGACGGGATGGGACGCCACAGTGGTACGGGTGTAGGCACATCAAATATAGCTCACAGAAAATTATTTCTATAATTCATCCTCAGATTCTGGAAAAGAATAAGCCATTCTGATATTACATTCCAATTTGTTGTTGTTGTTGTTGTTAGGTGCTGTCAAATTGGGTCTGACTCATAGAGACCCTGTGTACAACAGAATGAAACACTATGCGACAGTGTGCCAGGCATGGCATCTTTTTTATGTTTAAGCCCATTGTTGCACCCACTATATCAATCCATCTAGTTGAGGGTTTTCCTTTTTTTTTTTGTTGACCTGCTACTCTCTCAAACATGATGTCCTTCTCCAAGGATTGGTCCCTCCTGACAATATGTTTAAAATATGTCAGATGCAGTCTAGCCATCCTTGCTTCCAAGGAGCACTCTGGTTGCACTTCTTCTAGGATGGATCTATTGGTTCTTTTGGCAGTCCATGGTATATTCAATATTCGTTTCCTGCACCCTAATTCAAAGGCATCAATTCCTCTGTCTCCCCCATTCAACGTCCAACTTTCAGAAGCATATGATGCAACTGAAAATACCATGGTATGAGTCAGGCGTACTTTTCACCTTCAATGTGATATCTTCCTTTTCAACACTTTAAACAGGTCTTTTGCTACAGCTTTTCCTGATGCAATGTGTCTTTTGATTTCTTGACTGCTGCTTCCATGGGTGTTGATTGTAGAGCCAAATAAAGCAAAATCCTCATTTCTCTTTAGGTTGTCATTCCTGGCATAGTAGACCATACGATTATCTGATTCAAAATGGCCAATACCGATCCATTTTTAGCTCACTGATGCCTCGAATGTTGATGTTTATGCACTCTATCTCACTTTAAATGATTTTTAATGGTCCCAGATTCATATGTACGTTCCACGTTCCAATTATGAACGGATGTTTACAGTTGTTCCTTCTCATTTTGAGTCATATCACATCAGCAAATGGAGGTCCCTAGGACTTTACTCCATTTCTTTCATTAAGATGGGCTCTACTTTGAGGAGGCAGCTTTTCTCCAGTTATCTTTTGAGTGCCTTCCAACCTGGGGTCTCATTTTCTGGCAATCTACAGTGCTTCTCTGCTATTCATAGGGTTTCCAATGGCTAATTGTTTTGGGAATGGGCTGCTGGGTCCTTCTCCCTAGTTTGTCTTAGTCTGGAAGCTCAGCTGAGACCTGTCCATCATGGGTGGCCCTGGTGGTATCTGAGATACTGATGGCACAACTTTCAGCATCACAGCAACACTCAAGCCCCCACAGCACAACGAGCTGAGGGACACGCTGGGGACATTCCAATTTGAGAATCATTAAATATAGGTAGTACTATGGTTTGTCCTCTGCAAAACTTGTGTTTGAGTTTGTGTGGTATTAAGAGTGGAGACTTAATCCAACATAGTACTTAGAGGTGGTGCTAGGATCAGACAGGCTGAGAGACATGGTGGGGACATTCCAATTTGAGAATCATTAAATATAGGTAGTACTATGGTTTGTCCTCTGCAAAACTTGTGTTTGAGTTTGTGTGGTATTAAGAGAGTGGAAACTTAATCCAACATAGTACTTAGAAGTGGTGCTAGGATTAGACAGGCCATCAGTGTGGAGCTCCCATGACTGAATCCTGTGGCTTTATAAGAAGTGAGGGCAGAGGACACACATGAACTTCCTGTCTTTTGCTATGCGCCTGTCCTGCTTTGGAACCCTGACAACAAAAAGGCCCTTGACCTTGACCTTGAGCCAGAACCATAATCCAAAATACTGTAAACCTCTTTCTGGCTGGGCTCTATGGTGCACACCTGTAATCCTAGGTACTTGGGATGTGGAGACAGGAGGATCACAAGTTGGAGGCCTGAGGTAGCCTGCAGAACTTCGAGAAAGCCTGTCTCAAAATAAAAAATTAAACAGGGGTTTAGGGGTGGAGCCGTTCAATGGTAGAGCACTTGCCTAGCATGGACAAGACCCTGGGTTCAAACCCTGGTTCTGCAAAAAACAAAACAAAAACAAGGAAGACAAGCTCTTTTTGTTAAAACTTACCCAATGTGCGGTACTATGTTAAGAGCAACAGAGAATGGGCTAATATAGGTCATGAGCCCTCAAGATGATAAACAAAGACCCCCTAAACCAATCTTCAATTGCTGTGTGTAATAAAAGGGAAAGGCCAGATGCACGTCCAGGGGCAAGGTCAAATTTAAGGAAATCCTCTTCTTCCTTCTGTTCTTGCTGCTCCTCAAATTGGCAGCTGAGTCTTGGGCAGGCAGATGGCTTAGACTCTCTCTTACGGCTCCCCAGGTGCTGGAATGTCATGCACTCTGTTTCTTAGCAGAATCTGATTGCGAGTAGATTCATTGTAGCTGCACTGTCCTTCATCCAAATATCAATAGGATCTCCAGCTGATGACTTTTGGTATGTTATAAACGCTTTGCAAACTATTTACAACATTTGTTGTTGGCTGTATCAGACCTAGCAATTGGCTTAATAATTTGAATAGTATAAAGTATTGTTCAATACTGCATGTCTACTACATTTCATGGGGCTGGGATTTAGCTCAGCTGGTAGAGCGCTGTGCTACAGTTTCTGAGGTCCTGAGTTCAAATCCCAGCACTGCAAAAATGGGAGAAGGACCTGGCAATCCACTCCCAAGGCAATCCCGAAATAGTCAGCCATTGAAAACCCCATGAGGGTCTCTATGAGTCAGATACTGACTCGACAGCACCTAACAACAACAACAACAACAACTACATTTCATGACAATCAGGCTTTGAATAAAAACGTTTTCTCGGCCTGGGGATGAGGGTCAGTTGTGGGGTGCTTGAGTGGTATGTCTAAGACCCTGGGTTCCATTCCCGGAACTGTGAAGGAAACAAAACAAAACAAAACCTTCTTCCAACAACCAAACAGTATAAATCGAAGATAGGTTCTTGACTGAAACAGTATGGAGCTGGGGGTGGTGGCACACTCCTGTAATCCCAGCACTTGGGAGGCTGAGGCAGGAAGACCTTGAGTTCAAGCCCAGCCTAGTCTGAATAATGAGACTAGGTCTCAAAAAAAAAAACAAAGTAAATAAAATAAAGTAAAATATTAAATGAAAGGCTATATTGCCAAGCCATTTCTACAAGGGCCTATGTTTGTCATCTATACGTATGTCTGTGTATAAAGGAACAACAAGGGCTGGGTAGGCTGAGATTTAGCTCAGTTGGTAGAGCGCTGCGCTGCAGTCTCTGAGGTTCCAAGTTCAATTCCAAGCACCGCAAAAAATGGGAGAAGGGCCTGGCAATACACTCCCAAGGCAATGCCGAAATAGTCAGCCATTGAAAACCCTATGAGGGTCGCTATGAGCCGGATATGACTCGATGGCACCCAACAACAACAACAAGGGCTGGGTAAAGGCACCAAACTGCAGTTTACCTGTTTGCCTTGAAGTTCTAGAATTGCAGGAAGTTTTAATTTTCTTCTTTATACTTGTCCTTTTATAATTAGAGGAATGTTATTTAAAAATTTTAAAAATTGTATCAAGATAGAGGATAAGACCTACCATCTTCACCACTGTTAAGCACACAGCAAGTAGTGTTAAATACACTCATATTTGGGCATAGATTGGGCATAGATTGGGCAACCAATCTCCAGAACTTCTCTTGGAGGAAAAGAATGTTATTTATTATTATTTTTTTTTTTTGCGGTACTGGGGGTTGAACCCAAGGCCTTGCGCTTGCATGCTTTGCAACTGTTGGACCACTGAGCTGCACATCCAGCCCATTTTGTTTTTACTTTTTTTGAGACAGGGTCTTGCTAAATTACACAGACTGCCTCTGGTCTCGAACCTGCGATCCTCCTGTCTCCGCCTCCTGAGCCTCTGGGATTACAGGCGTGCACCACTGTGCCCGGCAAGAATGTTATTTTTTAAACGAGAGAATGAAACACTTCTCCAGATGTTTCTAATTTTAAAAATTAGATGCGAAGAGAGTAAATGGAGTGGCTTCATTACATCCAACCACGCTAACTGAGTAGCTTATCAACTTGCGAAAGAACGAACATAAGCAATGGGCTTTTAATGTGCTTTTGCTCCCCTGTGTGATGAGGAAACCATTGGCAGAGACGGAGAAGTCACAGCAGAATTTCCTTTGTGTGGTTCCTTTCAGAGCTTTGTACGGAACCACCTTCTTCTATTATCACTTTCTAGATAAAAGATGGGGCTGGGATTTAGCTCAGTTGGTAGAGTGCTGTGCTACAGTCTCTGAGGTCCCGAGTTCAATTCCCAGCACCACAAAAATGGGAGAAGGGCCTGGCAATCCACTCCCAAGGCAATCCCGAAACAGTCAGCCATTGAAAACCCTATGAGGGTCGACTCAAGGCACCTAACAACAACAACAGATAAAACATGCCTCTCCTGTAAGTATATCTATGGGAGGCTGTCATTCTCGGGACTCCAGATGCTAATGCTTTAGGTTCCCTGCGAAGTCTCAAAAAGAATGAGCAAATGTGTTCCAACATGCAGCCTTTTTTTTTTTTTTTTTTTTTTGCAGTACTGGGAGTTGAACTCAGGGCCTCGCACTTTGCATGCTCTGCAAGTGCTGGACCACTGAGCTGCACCCTCAGCCCACTTTTTAACTTTTTGAGACAGGGTCTCCCTCAGTTACGCAAACTGCCTCTGGTCTCGAACTTGCGATCCTCCTGCCTCCGCCTCCCGAGCCGCTGGGATTACAGGCGTGCACCACCATGCCCGAGCTGGGATTTAGCTCAGTGGGTAGAGCGCTGCGCTGCAGTCTCTGAGGCCCCGAGTTCAATTCCCAGCACCGCAAAAATGGGAGAAGGGCCTGGCAATCCACTCCCAAGGCAATCCCGAAGCACTCAGCCATTGAAAACCCTATGAGGGTCGCTATGAGTCGGATACCGACTGGATGGCACCTAACAACAACAACAACAACAACAACCACCATGCCCTGGTCATGCAGCCTCTTGAAGCGAGAGTGAAGCAGGCCAGCTGGCAGCTGCTCACTAGCAAGGTGCACCCTCCGTTCCTAGGGAGGCAGCCGAGGGGTCTTGTTCTAAACTTTGCCGCCGCCTCGACAGCTAGTTTCTACAGAGTTGTTTGAGGGAATGCTATTAATACTAGTGTTATGGTTTGTGTCACCGTTGTACTAACAACACTTCCCCAGCTAAAGTTAATGCTTCCCTAAGTGCTAGGAGTGAGGGGCCAGCCCTGGCTCTGGGCCCAAGGAATTCTCATCTAAATGCAAATGGAGGCGAGGGAGCCAGGATGCATGAGCAGGTGCCACAATTTTTCCACCCATTTAATGCTCAGCCCCCTCCCCACCACAGCATCACACAACCACGATGGCGCAGAGGCCAGCCTCATTAGAATTTAACTGCTTGCTTTCCTCCCCGCACCAGCGCTTATGTGGGCAGGAGGAGGTCTGGGTCTTGATTTCTTTGACTTAGTACCTGGTCAGAGAAAATGGACCGAGAGTCCTTTTCCTCACCTTTGCCTCCCTGCCCCAGACTTACAGATCTGGGTCCCTGATGTCTCTGTTTGATGTCCCACGGGAATAAAGGAAGAGAGTGACCCAAATAGAACTTGGCTTCTGTCCCAGAGTTCCTTCCCTGGCCCGCCTTCACCCTTTCATGCGAGAGACTGGAGAATCGCCCTGGAGTCGTCCCATGCGACACCCACCCAGGAAGCACTAAATCCCTCATCTGTTCCTGGAGGGATCCCTCTCCCAGATGTAAGCGTGACCAACACGCCGACATTGGACAGCTTTCCACTTCTATGACAAAATACCCGAGAATGTCAACTTATAGAGAGAGAAGGTTTCTATGGCTCATGGTTTTGAGGCTTCTAGTGCATGGTCATGGGCTGGGATTTAGCTCAGTTGGTAGAGTGCTGCTCTGCAATCTCTGAGGTCCCGAGTTCGATTCCCAGCATGGCAAAAATGGAAGAAGGATGTGGCAATCCACTCCCAAGGCAATCCCGAAACAGTCAGCCATTGAAAACCCTATGAGGGTTGCTATGAGTCAGACTCGACTCGACGGCACCTGACAACAACAGCAACAGTGCGTGGTCAGTTGGTCCTGCACCCGTGAGTGTGCGGCGATGCAGTGCGTCATAGCGGGAGCCCAGGACAGAGGAGACCATGCACGTCACAGGCCAGGGAACGGAAAGGCAGAGTATGGGGCCAAGGTCCCCCTGGCTCCTTCTTGGCACACTCCCAATGACCAAAGGACCTCCCATTGAGCCCCATCTCCGAATGGGTCTACTGCCTCCCTATAGAGCCACCTAGGGAACCAAGCTTTTACCGCACAGGCCTTTGAGGGACATTCCACATCCAAACTGTAGCAGGCCTCTGAGAACCGTGCCAGGCAGTGACAAGTTCATGATGCTCCTCTCTCTTGCCCTCTCCAAGGTTGTGCCCTTCCCCTACTCAAGATGCAGGTCCCCTCCATCCACTGTGACTTCAAGTTACTCCTAGATTCCTCTGTCCAGTCCCAAAGCTGGTTGTATCATTTTATAACGCGCCGAAGAGAGGAGCCACACAATCTTCAGGTCCTCACTCGGTGGACCACCTGCTGGTTTACCACCTCCAAGGCCAGCCTGGTTCCTGGACCTCCCCAGTGGGAGGACCAAGGGCCAATCCCCGCTTCTGCCCCTTTGCACTCCATGGTTCTAAACACACAGCAGTACAAAGGGAAGCTCTGGTGTGAACTAGCCTGGTGTTGGCCTGCTTCTGAATAAAGGCCAGGGAGAAATCTTCTAGCCTTTGCAGGCCATCCGTCTCTGTTGCTGCCACTCGGCTCTGCCATTCTAGGATGAAAGCTGCTCAGACAAAGACGAGTGCGTGTGTGCAGCTGGGTGCCATTTGGAGGGGACGGGCCGTAGTGGGCCCAGCCCTGAACTGAGCACATGAGCTAAGAACTGAGAACCCAGGCGTTCTCTAGCAGGAGCTAAGAACACGGGCTCCGGAGCCCCGGTGCTGCGGCTCCCATCTTGGCTTCAGAAGTTGCTACCTAAGCCGGGCATGGTGGCACACACCTGTAATCCCAGCGGTTGAGAGGCGGAGGCAGGAGGATCGCAGGTTCAAGACCAGTGGCAGTCTGTGTAACTTAGCGAGACCCTGTCTCAAAAAGTGAAAAACTGGGCTGAGGGTGCAGCTCAGTGGTCCAGCACGTGCAGAGCATGCAAGTGCGAGGCCCTGGGTCCAACCCTCAGTACCACAAAAAAAAAAAAAAAAAAAGAAGTTGCTACCTAGAGAGCCCTAGCTCTGGGTGAGTAACTGCACGGTAACCGCCTTGGGTCCTCCAATAGCAGGCATTTAACAGAGAACCGGGGAAACTGGGAGCCAAGGTCTGGGGCCTGGCGCAGCCTTTCTGTCAGTTCCTGGACGCGCCTAAGTCACTAGCATCTTTAAAGAAATGCCTCTCCTCGTCCCCTCCGGCTCGGCCCTCACTCACATCACCTCGTCACACCAAGCTTGGTGATAAAGCCGTCCACATTCTCCGCCACGCTTTGTCACCTCACACTCACTTAGCAACTCCTGCCGTCTGGCTTCTGCCTGGCTTACAGAAACGGGTGACAGTTTGACTATGGTGGTCCTCAAGCAAGAAGTGCCTATAGTTAAGGTCTGTGTCATGTGTAGGTAATGTCCGTTACTCTGTTGGTCTATGTTGGGGGAGAGATCATCGCGACTCTGCCTCCCCATAGAGGCCCTGTTTGTAGATTATGACCACGAGCGTCAGCGAACATCCCAACTCCACCTGACACCAGTGTTTTAACTGTGGCCTCTCCTAGGTAATTGCTCTTCTAAGGGTGGAAAAGTTTAAGAAGAATTCTAGAGTGGCCACTGTCATTATCAGGAGACATATCCTATTGGTAGTTTCATTTTTTTTTTTTTTTTTGTGGTACTGGGGTTTGAACTCAGGACCTCACGCTTGCATGCTTTGCAAGTGCTGGACCACTGAGCTGCACCACCAGCCCATTATTTATTTATTTATTTTACTTACTTACTTATTTATTTATTTATTTATTGAGACAGGGTCTCACTAAGTTACGCAGACTGCCTCTGGTCTCGAACTTGTGATCCTCCTGCCTCTGCCTCCCGAGTCGCTGGGATTACAGGCATACGCCACCACACCTGGCTACAAGTTTCCTTTTTGTAACCCGTGAGTGAAACAGTGCCAGGTATATGGCCCCGTGCCCCCTGGATCTTTAAAGCACACACCCCACCCGGGAGTTTCGCCACTTGGTGAGCAAAGAGGCAGAACGCTCCCCTCAGCAGCTTTAGCTCCAGGGTGCTGCTTCTGCAAGGTTCCCTCTTCTTGATGGGGAGACTCAAGGGCAGGCACTACCTCCACCATCTCTGGCGGCTCCATGCCTAGGACAGCGCTCTGCAAATAACAGAGTCTTAGGAAACAAACGGGTGCCCTCGTGCGTCCCTGAGGGAAGACAGAAGCAGGGCATGTAGTACCGCGTTAAAATGATCCAGAGTCTTCTCCCGGGAGCTCAGCTGCCCCCTGGGAGAAGAGTGGACAGGCCTCTCAAAGACCCTGACCACTGCTCAGAAAAATGGGCCGATTGCTCCGCCATGTGTGTCTCTTCCCTGGGCTCTGCCTTCTTTTCTGCTCATGGCCTCACGATTCCAACAGTGCGGGAACACCGGCAGAATACCAGTCGGAGCGCTTTTCCTGACAGCTAGGAGGACAGATAGGCTCCGCCTGGCCCTTCGCAGGCAACACTCGTCGAAGTTCCAGCTCTCTTGATAACCGATCCCATTATGAATCATTTCTCTCTGCGCCTTCCCCTCCTTGACCCAGTGTGGAGTTTTTCCAAACTGTTTTAAAAATATCTAATCTGTTATGAGTAATAAATGACACGAGCGCTAGTTTGCCATTTCTGGGCAGAGGGTTTTAACAGCAAGCCCTTATTAGGTTGTAAATTGATATTTAAAGTGGTAGGCAGGGATATAAAATCAAAGTGGTCCATACAAATTGTTTAACTTCTTCATGGCAAGTGATTTGAAATATTTATAGCTTTTAAAGTGTTTTTCTCTTAAAAGTTAAAAAAAAAAATCAATTGATGCGTAATTGTCCGTATCAATGAGTACAGGACAATTGTTTGATACAGGTGTGTTGCATGGAATGATCAAGTCAGAGCAGCTAGCATTTCCAACCCCTCAAATATTTTACAGTGCTTTTAAATCTTAAAGATAAAAAAGGTGAGTATTACAAATAACCTTCACAGGCTGGCCAGTGATTTCTTCCCAATTATTCAGATTAGGGGAACCAGGGATTTTGCAGATCAAGGTGGTGGCAAGACGGTCTTTTTTGAAAAGAACTCAAGCTGGGCACTGTGGCGCACGCCTGTAATCCCAGTTGGGAGGCAGAGGCAGGAGGATCGCAAGTTCAAGACCAGAGGTGTTGTTAGGTGCTGTTGAGTCGGTGTCTGACTCGTTGTTGTTGTTAGGTGCTGTCGAGTCGGTATCCGACTCATAGCGACCCTCATGGGTTTTCAATGGCTGACTGTTTCGGGATTGCCTAGGGAGTGGGTTGCCAGGCCCTTCTCCCATTTTTGCCGTGCTGGGAATTGAACTCGGGGCCTCAGAGACTGCAGGGCAGTGCTCTACCAACTGAGCTAAATCCCAGCCCCGTCTGACTCATAGGGACCCTATATATAACAGGGGAAACACTATTGTCAGTGCTTCTCTACTGTTCATAGGGTTTTCAATGGCGAATTGATTTTTGGGAGTGGGTTGTCGGGTCCATCTCCCAAGCCTACAGCACGTGGTATTTCCAGGAGGTCTCCCACCCAAGTACTAACCAGGCTTGGCCCTGCTTAGCTTCTGAGATCTGACAGGATCGGATGCCACAGGGCTACAGCTGCAGGCCAAGACCAGAGACAGTCTGCATAATTCAGCGAGACCTTCTTTCAAAAAAAAAAGAGGAAAAAAATGGGTTGGGGGTGCAGCTCAGACTTGCAAAGCATGCAAGCACAAGGCTCTGGGTTCAACCCCAGTACTGCGAAAAAATAAATAAATAAAAAGAAGTCAAGCTCCTGAGTTTATGATCGATTGCTCAGGTCTGAGTTATGACACCTCCCTCCACACACAATGAAGCAGGGTTAGTTATCTATTGTTACATAGCAATCACTTCTACAACTCCAGGGCTTAAGACAGTAACAATCGTAGACTGTCTGTTCCAGAGGGAATCATGTTTCTCCAAATTCTTATACTGAAGCCTTCATCTCTAATGCAGCTATTTTTGGAGACGGGCCCCTTACAGTGGTAATTAAGGTTAAACGATGGGGCTGGGGCCATAGCTCAGTAGCACAGCATGTGCCTAGCAAGCATAAGGCCATGGGCTCCATCCCCAGACCTGAAAAAAAAAAAGGGTTAAATGTGGTTGTGGTCTAAGCACTAATCCTAACCCAGTGAGACGCGTGTCCTTACGAGAAGAGGAGGAGACACCAAGGATGTGTGTGCACAGAGGGACAGCATGGGAGGACACAACTACACCTCCGCAAGCCAAGGAGAGAGGCCTCAGGAGAAACCACATCTACCAGCTCCTTGAGCCTGGACTTCACAGTGGTCAGCTCTGCCTTACTACAGTGAAACACCTGCCCTGGGTATGAATGGAATCGAGAGACTTATTTTAGCACACGGTTCTGGAGATTCAAGTCCACGGTTGGGTGGCCCCATGGGTTTGAGCGTCTGGTGGGGCAGCATGTCATGATGGGAAGGTGTGTGGGGGAAGATGGCTGCATCTCAGGCCAAGAAGCAGAGACAAGAGAGGAGGACCAGGGTCTCGGTCGCTTTTGAGGGCACAACCCCCCAATGACCTAGGACCTCCCGCGAGGCCCTACCTCTTACGGGTCCACAGCACCTCCAAACACTGCCACACTGAGGCCTAAGCCTTTGCATATGCACCTTTGGTTGGTTGGTTGGTAGGTGCTGTCCAGTTGTATCCGACTCATAGCGACACTCATAGGGTTTTCAATGGCTGACTGTTTCGGGATTGCCTTGAGAGTGGATCGCCAGGTCCTTCTCCCATTTTTGCGGTGTTGGGAATTGAACCCAGGACCTCAGAGACTGCAGCGCAGTGCTCTACCAACTGAGCTAAATCCCAGCCCATATGCACCTTTAGGGGACGGTCATCCAGACCATAACAGACTTCCAGCCTCCAGCACTGTGACACAGCAATTTCTGCCGTGTAAGCCACTCAGGGAGTGGTGTTGTGCTATGGCGGCCCTTTGGAAATGAATTCGGTATATCTTGTGGCTTCTGTGGTTCAGGAATTCGTGTTCAACTGTTCAACTGGGAGGTCTTGGTGTGGGGTCTCTCATGATGTCTCCCAGTTGGGTGTGGCTGGGGCCACAATCACCTGAAGGTTTGATGGGGGCTGGATGATCCACGTCCACAGTGGCCCCCTCCCGTGGCAGGCAGGTTGGTGAAGGCTGACAGTCAGATGAAACCTCTTTCAAATTCGAATGTGAAAAATGCAGCAAGGAATAATTCCATGTACTGAGGCTGTGAGGCGTCACTCAGACCCCCTCAGGGGAGGAAGGCTATTTCCACCCTGTGCTGGGAATACGGTTGTCTGCTGACAACCCCAGCGGTCAGCCAGGATGGCCCTGGGTTGAACCCAGGGCCTTGTGCCTGCATGCTCTGCAAGTGCTGGGCCGCTGAGCTGCACCTCAGCCGATTTTTTTTTTTTTTTACTTTTTGAGACAGGGTCTCACTAAGTTATGCAGACTGCCTCTGGTCTCCAACTTGCGATCCTCCTGCCTCCGCCTCCCAAGCCACTGGGATTACAGGCGTGCACTACCATGCCCGGCAACTTTTCCACCCTTATAAGAGCCTAGCAGTAGCAGTCCCTGTGCGCTCGCTGAGGCCTTTCTTGGGACTGTCCCAAGTCACAAGAGTCTCTCTGCCCTGTCCTCCTCTCTCGTCTCTTCCCCTCTCCTCTCCCCTTCCTCCCTCTCTCTCTTCCTTCCATCCTTCCTCCCTCTCTCCCTCCCTTCCCTCCTTCCTCCCTCCTTCCTTCCCTCCTTTCCTTCCTTCTTTCCTTCCTGATCAAAGCCTGTGCTGACCTCTTTGCATCTGTTCTTTTTTTTTGCGGTACTAGGGGTTGAACCCAGGGCCTCACGCTTGCATGCTCTGCAAGTCCTGGACCACTGAGCTACACCCTCAGCCCGTTTTTTCACTTTTTGAGACGGGGTCTCGCTAAGTTATGCAGGCTGCCTCTGGTCTTGAACTTGCGATCCTCCTGCCTCCGCCTCCTGAGCCGCTGGGATTACAGGTGTGCGCACCTCGCCCGGTTTTTGCATCTGTTCTTAGGGAATGTGCGCTGCCAATGTCCCCTTCACAGGAAGACGGCCCCCAGAGAAGCCACCCATCCCGTGACTCCTTAAATATAGGTAAAAGACCCTCCCGCCTCGGCCTCGGTTCGTCTTCCATGGCAGCCTCGGCGGTCGGGATCAAGTGATAAGACGTGGGAGGCGGTGAAGCTGGCGCTGCCCTCCTCCGCCTCCTGTGCCCCTCCCCTCTGCAATGCAACATTGCCACTGCTGCCTCACTTTGCTGGCCAAAGCAAGTCACAGGGCCAATCAGACTGGGGGACGAGGAGATCAGGGCCACCTTGGACAGGAGCAGCCAGTGGGCCAGATCAGAGCCCAGCCTCAAGGGGCCTTGCGCGTCCTTCTGTCTCTTTCAGAAACCTCTCCCTACCATGTGGACAAGGCAGGCCAGCCTGCGGGAGGGGACACCACAGGGCACAGAGAGAAGCTGTGCTGGCTGAGGCTGCTCGGGTCCAGCCAGTCCCCAAGGGACCTAGTGGGCTACCAAAGATTCATAAGGAAGCCCAGCCGAGGCCCAAAGAATGCCGGACGCACACAGCTGCCCCGCAGCCTTGGGAGTGAAGTCCCCGGGGGAGGCGGTAAGCTCCGGGAGGGGTGTTAGGCAACAACAGGAAACCTGGTGCCCTCCCCAGTCCTGCTGGAGGCAGGGGTCATGTGGGTGACGGGGACGCCCTGGGCTCTTTCTCCCAAGCCCAGGCGGCTGAGCTGCTCCAGTGGCTGCTTTCTGGATGATTCAGAATCCTTTGCTTCTGTCTCTGAGACGTCCGCTTTCCGGGTTCCTTTTTACCTGGCGTATAATTCTCTGCATTCTTTCTTCTACCATTGCAGCATCAACTCCTACTTACATTCAGATGATCTGTGAATCTTAATTGCCAGCTCCAGTCTCACGTATCCAATCGCCCTTTGGACACTTCTGCTTGAATGTGAGCCCGGTCCCTTATTGTGATGGCCACCTGACTATACCCATTCGTGGATGCCGGCACGTGGCCTCCCCCACGGGGCTCCCAGACGTGGTCTGCTCCTCTTCCTACTTGATTCTCTTTGGTTTTATGTGTGGTTCTCTTTTTTTGTTATTTTTTGTTGTTGTTTGTTTTGTTTTTGTTGTTTGTTTTTTGACGCGGGGTCTCTCTTTGCAGTCCAGGCTGGCCATGAACTCGGTGATCCTCCTGCCTCTACCTCCTGAGTGCTGGGATTTCGTGTGTGTACTTGGCTCCCCCTTGGTTCTCTATCCCAGCAAATGGAACCCCTGTCCACCTCTGTGGGAGGCTTGTCCTGGATGGAGAAGAGGCATCTGGGCCTCAAGGGCATCTCCCCACCCTGGGGCATCCCAGAGAATACGAGGCGGCCAACCGCCCAGATTCCTTGTTTCTGGTGGGGCAAAGTCTGGCACAGTTTCTACACCAGCGCTCTCCTGTCATGGGGCACACGTCCTGGCTTCGTATCCCCCTCCCAGTCTTCTGGAAGACTCCCTTAGTAAACAAAGCCGTCTCAGCCTCTGCTCCGGGGAATCTGACCCAAGACCAAGGTCAAAGACAAATTCCTAGAAGATCAAGAGGGAGGGCTTGGGCATGCTTGCTATGGAAAGAAAGCGGGAAGCCTGCTGGTCCTTTTATACCTCTGCATGGCGGGACTTCATCCTGGTGGGAGGGGTCTCCCATCAGGCCAGGCCAGACCCTGCCATCCTGTGCTCCCGCCCCCTAAGGAAACACTCTTTGCCTTACAAGACCACAGCGCCCTTGGTGTTGAGCCCGTTCCCATACCTTCCTCCCTTAGCTCCAGCCCTACCCTCACCATCACAAGATGCTTGGGAAGACTTTAAAACAGAGAGCAGCTCTTATTCACTCCTTAGGCACTCAACCCGCACCCTATGGCTTCTGCTCTTGACCACGCAAGGGTCAAGAAAGCACTCGCCAAGGTCGCCATGACCTGAGTCCTTACATTCCAGGGCCAGCTGGGCTGCCAGCCACTCCCTCCAAATGCATGGGACACAGAGACAGGCGTTCCTCTTGCCCTGTGACCCTGTGTTTGCCTTGTTCTGCCTGCTTTCCAGACAATTTGGAATCCTTTGCTTCTGTCCCTTTGTTGTTGTTGTTACATGCTGTTGAGTCAGTGTCTGACTCATAGCGACCCTCTGTACAACAGGCAAAACACTATTGTCAGTGCTTCTCTGCTGTTCATAGGGTCTTCCATGGCAGATTGATTTTTGGGAGTGGGTTGCCAGGTCCTTTTCCCAAGCCTACAGCACCTGGTGTTCCCAGGCGGTCTCCCATCCAAGTACTAACCAGGCCTGACCCTGCTTAGCTTCTGAGATCTGACAGGATCGGATGCCACAGGGCTATGGCTGCAGGCTCTGTCCCTTAAATGTCTGCTTTTCCGGGTTCATCTTCACCTGACGTGTATTTCTCCGGATTCTCTCATCTACCATCGTGGCATTGACTACTAAGCACACGCAGATGACTTTTGAATCTTAACCTCCAGCCCCAGACTCACATGTCCAATCGCCCTTCGGACACTTCTGCTTGAATGTGAGCCCTGGGCACCACGCTGTGACGACCACCTGAGCGCATCCATTCGTGGATGTCTGCACATGGCCTCCCCCGTGGGCTCCCAGACGTGGTCTGCTTCTCTTCCTCTTTGATTCTCTTTGGGGTTTTTTTGGTTCTCTTTGGGTTCTGGTTTTATTTGAGGCAGAGTCTATGTAGTCCAGGCTGGCCTTGAACTCGTGATCCTCCTGCCTCAGCCTCCCGAGTGCTGGATTTCGTGTGTGTACCTGGCTCCTCCTCGGTTTTCTATCCCAGCAAATGGAACCCCTGTCCACCTGGTCAGCCAAGGCACTTGTGGAAGCACCCTCGATGCTCCTTCCCCTTGAAGGAATCCCTCCCTACATTCTCAGCTCCTTTCAATCCTGCCTTCCCGATAGCTCTTGGCTTTTTAACGCCAGCTCTTTCCACCTTCAGCGGCCACCAGATCCTGAGGACCTCACACCGCCTCTCATCCGATCTAATCTCCACTCCCAGCTGGCCCATCCCAAAGTGAAAAGCTAAGCCTTACTCTCTCCTGCTGAAAAAAATTCCCACATCCTCTGGGATTGCTCTTCCATTTACCAAGACAGGCTGGGGTGCTCTCCCCATAACTTCTATGCAGATTTACCTGCCTGAACCCCCAAATAGGCAAAGCTCCTTCCTTGGTTCAGTAAGTGGGTATTTATTGAAACCCATTTGGGCATCACGCACAGGGCTGTGACTCAAGTGGATGCTGAAACCAACCCTGTCGCTGGCCTCCCGTGCTGCTCACAGAACTGTCACCCCTCAGCGGGGCTAGCCCCGACCCTGGCACACTTACTGCCTGAATGGATAGATGATCAAATGAATGCTGTTTCCTGAAGACCAATTAAGTACCTCTATCCCTCTCCATTTTAGAATAACATTCATGGGAACTTATTTTAGGAAAATGATCTTCATGGACAGCATTCATAGAAAGTGTCTTTGTAAAGTTGGATCATAATAAAAGAGAAAAAAAAGCTAAGAATGGTATTATTATAGATGGTCTAGAAAATGCATGTAATAGTTCTGACAAGGTAAAAAGAAAGTTCACTACAGGAAAAGTTTCTATCTTAAACAGAACTGGAACCCATGGATATATAGAAAAATATTACCATAAAAAGACAAGTAAATGGTAGAGAAGTTTTTGATGGGGGCAGGTGGGATGGGGGGGAAGCATACAAGAGGGTAAGGGGGAACCTATGTGAATAATGTACGACAAAATATGTATATGGAAATGTCACAATGAAAAGCATGTCAGAATGGATCACATTAAGGTGTACATTAAAAATTTCCAACTAAAAAAAAAAAAGAAAAGAAAATGTCTTTGTATTCCAAAAAGCAGAGATAAATTACGTGGAAATATTTGTAGGCCTTCAGTAATCTTTAAGCAACTGACATCTCTCCGTGAAGATTATGCTGGGAGCAAAATTAACAAAATCAGTCAAGCTCCCAAGGAATTTAGCACATAAATTGAGATAGCCAAGAAGATCCAGTTACAAGGGAACACATTTTATGTGAACTTCAAACTACCACCCTCCCGACTGCCATGGCAGAGTCTTGTTGTGGTGAGGAGGATGGGCTTTGGCGAGGACAGGAGGCCATGGGGATGGACTGAAACACCAAGGGGAAGAGAGAGAGAGAGAGAGAGAGAGAGAGATTGGGGAGTGACTAAGGCAAGAAAGAAAAACTGGATCATTCTTTTTTTTTTTTTTTTTTTTTGCGGTACTCGGGGTTGAACCCAGGGCCTAGTGCCTGCATGCTTTGCAAGTGCTGGACCACTGAGCTGCGCCCCCACCCCATTGTTTTTCCTTTTTGAGACAGGGTCTCGCTAAATTACCCAGACTGCCCCTGGTCTTGAACTTGCAATCCTCCCACCTCCACCTCCCCAGCCGCTGGGATTACAGGCGTGCGCCATGGCACCCGGCATGGATCATTCTTTTCTTCAGTACTGCGGGCTAAACCCAGGCCCTTGTGCATGCTAGGCGGGCGCTCCACCACGGACCTGCACCCTTAGCCCCTTTTTTATTTTTTATTTTGAGCCAGGGTCTCACTAAGTTACACGGGATGCCTCTGACCTTGAACCTGTGATCCTCCTGCCTCAGCCTCCCGAGTAGCTGGGATGACAGGCGCGCACCTCAGTGCCTGCCCATTCTTCCCATACACAGAGTAGACTTTACCACTGAATCATCTTTAGGTGTACGGTTCAGCAGCATTAAGTACAGTCACACTGTCATGAAACCATCACACCATCCATCCCTAAGACTTTTTCATTTTCTCAACCTGAAACTCCCCATTAACTTCCTCTTCCCCCCGCCCCTCAGTTCCTGGCAACTCCCACTCTACTTTTCGTCTCTATAAATGTGACAGCTCCAGGGACCTCAGGTACGTGGAATCACACAGTATTTGTCCTTTCATGCCTGGCTTCTGTCCCTCAGCACAATGTCCTCAAGGTTCATGTGTGTTGTAGCGTGTGTCCTTCCTTTTTACGGCTGAGTAATATTCCACTGTACGCACACACCATACCTTGTTTATCCATTCATGGCATTTGGATCACTGATGTCTCACCTGAGTGTCACACTCATCCTTGTCAGCTGTGTACTGGGGACGGGGCTTGTGCTCCTTCTTGATGCCTGAGTATGGGACCCAGCTCCTCAGCCCTCCAGCCCCAGATCAGCCTTTGCAAGCACAAAAGGACCTGTGCTTGTTGACCTTGACCAAGGGCTCCATGGCTGTGTGAGCCACGAACAGTTATGTTACAGAGTGAAGAGCACGGCTGCCCAGCCACACTTGGGGAAGGAACTGGGGGAGCACCGGCAGCACCCCCTGGGCTGGCTCTTATTTAAGCTGGGAAAGGCTCTGGGCTGGTCACATCATGAAATCATGGGACCCCCGCCGACTGTCTGTCACCATCGCTTCAAGTGACCGAAACCCAAAATAATGGTTTCTCTTCACTCAGTACCCATTCTTCTCCTCCTTTTTTGCAGTACTGGAGGGCTGAACCCAGGGCCTTGCACATGGTGGGGACACGCTTCTCCTTTGAGCCACACCCCAGCCCCTTTTCATCTTTGCCTCCAGACAGGGTCTTGCTAAGTTATGCAGACTGCTTCCGGCCTCAAACTTTTAATCCTCAGCCTCCAGAGTTGCTAGGATCACAGATGAGTGCTACAGTGCCCAGCTCAATTTCTCTCTCTTTCTCTCTCTCTCTCTCTCTCTCTCTCTCTCTCTCTCTGTCTCCCCCCCTCTCGTTCTCTTGCTCTCTCTCTTTCTTTTGCAGTACTAAGGCTTGAAACCAGGGCCTCATACATGCTTTGCAGCGCTCTACCAGTGAGCCGCTACCCCAGACCTATTTTCACTTTTTTTTTTTTTTAATCTGGAGACAGGGTCTAAGTTACGCAAGTTGCCTCTGGCCTTGAAACTGTGATCCTCCCGCCTCTGCCTCCTGAGTTGCTGGGATGACAGGCGTGAGCCCCTTTGCCTGCCTCAAATTCTTTTCTTAAATGAGATTATTCTACTAGTTAGCACTGGTCAGTGAGTTGCTGTTGTTAGGTGTTGTTGAGTCAGGTCTGATTCAAAGCAACCCTATGTACCACAGATGAAACCCTCCCCGGCACTGTGCCATGCCAGGCACTACATCAGTGCTTCTCTGCTATTCATAGGGTTTTCAATGGCTGATTGTTTTGGGGAGTGGGCTGCTGGGTCCTCATCCCATTTCTGCAGTGCTGGGGATGGAACCCAGGGCCTCTGAGACCACGGAGCAGCCCTCTGCCAACTGAGAAGCAGCCAATATCTTGCATTTTATGCCCCGCTGCGGGTATTTTCCCTCCCTGCCCCTCTCAGCTCCTTCCCCGGCTCTGCTCTGTGTGGCAGGATGGCTTTACCCGATTTCCTCCCCTCTTGGCTTCTGGGCAGGTCCACTGAGGCTGGGGGGTCTGGGTGGGGGTGGGGTGGGCAGGGCACCCCTGGCCAGTGGCTGCAGCTCCCTCCTGGGCCACCTCCTGACGTCGTGGCTCTAGGTCCTGCTGAGTGGGCTCTGGGACACTAACTTTGTCCAGGTGACGTCACCCTCCCCTTTGGGAGGCCTTGTTGTTCCAGCACCTCTGTAACAAGTGGCCGATAAAGCCCGGGGAGATAGAACCCTTCCTAGCTATTTCCTTACTTGTACCCTAGAACCTGGCCGACCCTCTCCCCGGCCCCGCTCTAGGGCCCAGCCCTGGACACCTCTCAGCTGCGGAATTCCCAGCCACCCCCCTGTCACTGCTGGACCCTGCTGTCCTCAGAGCCCACCCCACACTCACCCCTATTTTGTAGCTTTTTCTTCTCCAGCAAGCTCATTCCCAGCTCCGAGTGACGGCTCTGTCCTCTTTTCTAGAAGGCTCTCCCTCTGCCTGCCCGCCTCTCCCATGACTGAAGCTGTCACCATTAGCTCAGGCTCAGCTAGTTGGCTCCGCTGCTTCAAGCCCTCTTCGCCTACTGCTCCCCTTTCCCCGCACCCTCATCTCCAGCGCCCCCTTCCCTCTCCTACTTAGCTCACTGGCCAGAGCCAGCCAGACCGTGGTGAGCCCGGGAGGCAGAGACAATGCCTAGCAGTTGAATCCTTGCCATTTAAACGAACATGCCAAACCCCCCTTGAATAAAAAACCCTGCTGGAAGGCCCAGGAACAATACAAGGAGATATTCTCTGCCTGGCAAACACACTCTCTCTCCAAAGCTAACACCTGTTGTGGGCTGAACCGTGCCCCCGCAAAGACGCGCTGGTGTGTGAACCCCCAGGACCGGGGGATGGGACTTGGTTTGGAAGCAAGGTCTTTGCAGGTGTAAGCAGGTGAAAACAAGACGGTCAGGGTGGGCTCTGAGCCAACAGGACTGGCGTCCTCCTAAGACCAAAGCAGAGGGAGGGGAGGTTGCCTGTGGGGAGATGGAAGTTGGGGCTGGAATGAAGCTGCCCCAAGCCAGGAAATGCCTGGGCTGTCAGAAACAGGGGAAGGCGGGGACCTTCCCAAGGCCTGGACGCAGGATGACCTGCCTGGACCTTGTGAAATGATGCATTTCTGTGGCTTTAAAGCCCCCGCCCCCTATTTGTGGTGCTGGAGTCCACAGTTTCCACATTTTTGGATTCCACTGACTGTGGATCAAAAACATTTGAAAAAACTCGCACTTGTACTGAGCACGTGCCTTTCTTTTTCGTCATTAGTCCCTGAACAACGTAATCTAACAACTACTGACGCAGCACTTGCGTTGCATTTGCTGTGACACGCACCCTAGAGGTGATTTACAGTGTGGGGTGCGTGTGTGTGTGTGTGTGTGCGCACAGCTTCTATGCGGATGCTGTGGAGCCCCACCCTGTCCTCACGCTCTGTTATGGCGGCCCCAGGAAAAGAAGCCAACAGGACTGGATGAAATGGTGCCATCCACAGGCATGTCCTGCTGGGCACAGGCATGGTGCTGGGTCTCCGAGCAGGCCACCGTGGGTAGGGTGTCCACGCTGGGCACCGCATTGGAATGGGGAGCCCCTGGGTGTGAGGGAAGCCAGCCTCCTCCAACATGCCTGGCACTTCCCAGCTAATCCTCCGCAGGCTGCAAAGGCATCCGTACCTGGCCATCCGCTGAGAGGCTGCCTCTCCCAAGAGGGTACCCCAAGTTAGACGACGTCAGGCTTTCAATCTTAAAATTATTGAATATGGTCCCTCCACTTTTTTTTTTTTTTTTGGTACTGGGGGTTGAACCCAGGGCCTCGTGCCTGCATGCTCTACAAGTGCTGGACCACTGAGCTGCGCCCTCAGCCCCCCTTTTTTTTTTTTTAACTTTTTTGAGACAGGGTCTCACTAAGTTACGCAGACTGCCTCTGGTCTCGAATTTGCAATCCTCCTGCCTCCACCTCCCCAGCTGATGGGATTATAGGCTTGAGCCACCGCTTCCGGCTAGTCCCTCCACTTTTTTTTTTTTAAAAAACAGAGCTTGTTTTGCTTTGCCTGTGACATTTTGCTTTAGTATCTCACTTAAGGTAATCTCAAATAAAGCTTTCCAAGATAATTTTTGTGGTTTGTTGGTTTGTTTGAGACAGGATCTCACGGTGTAATTAGCCCAGGCTAGCCTTGAACTCTCATAGGTCCTCCTGCCTCGGCCTCCCCAGCGCTGGGATTACAGGTGCACGCCGCCACACCCAACCTCCGTGGATGAGTTTTAGGAAAGGGGGCGGGGGTGGAAGTGAAAACTTTACCTGGCCACGCCCTGGGTTGAGTAGATGTTACCATCTCCCCAGCAATTTCCACTCGTCTACTGCACCCCCACTGGTTTTCCCTCGGTCTGTGACTTACGACAGAATAAACTACAAGCGCCAGCCAGAATGACCCAGCGTGAGAAGTGACACCCGCCCCGCCCTCACGAGAAGGGCCCAGACTTACGGTTTTGGGGGGAACATGGTGCGTGGGGGATGCCGGCTGAGGCTTGGCTGGACTGTGGCAGGCCAGGCAGAAGCGCTGGGCTGTGTCAGGAGAGGAAGACGAGGCGTGGACGCGGTTTTCCAGGCGCTCAGGCTCCTGCTTGTAGGACTCGAGAGGAAACGTATGCTGCTTGGTCACTTGGGTGGGTGTCGACGGGGAAGAAGAGACGCTGGAGGCTGCGGGGGGACGACAGGGCATGTTAGAAGGGCCGCCTGCGGGGAGGGGACAGAGCTGGGCCCCTCCTCTTTGAATTGCCAAAATCTTCCCAGGGCAACAGGCTGCGTGATTACACTCTGTCGGGGAAGCACTTTAATTAGCCTATTTGTTAGAATTAATGATGGGTCGAGCCAGGTGCGGTGGCGCACACCTGTAATCCCAGCAGCTAGGGAGGCAGAGGCAGGAGGATCGCAAGCTCGAGACCAGAGGCAGTCTGCATAATTTAGTGAGACCCTGTCTCAAAAAGTAAAAAATGGGCTGGAGGTGCAGGTCAGTGGTCCAGCACTTGCACAGCATGCAAGCGCAAGGTCCTGGGTCCAACCCCCAGAACCGGGGAAAAAAAATAAAAAAAGAATTAATGTTGGGTCTAGAAATGCCCATCCCCCCCATCCTGGGGTGCAGGAGGGCCCCGCTGTCAGGGAACACCCGCACAGTCCTGATGTGATCAGGGGACAGGCCTCTTCCGGCCCTGTGTGTGCCCTCCCGGTCCTCCCTGGCGGATCCAGCTCGCTCTCTGTAAACACGGATGGAGGCAGCTCCGTGGGACGCGCACAGAACCCAGGTGGGTGTGGCAGAGGTCACGTGACAGCCAGCATGAAAAACCAGGCGAGGAGTGTGCTACCAAGATGCGGCCAGGTGAACACCCGCGTGTTCATTCCCCGTGGTTCTTCCAGGGACACGTCTGCCTCTTTGCTAAGTGCCTGGGTTGCTTCTGAAAGCGGAGCCTGGAGACCGGCTGCTCCTCAAGGGTGCGGTGGTGCACGCCTGTAATCCCAGCGGCTTGGGAGGGGGAGGCAGGAGGATCGCAAGTTCGAGACCAGACGCAGTCTGCATAACCTAGCAAGACCCTGTCTCAAAAAGTAAAAAAATGGGCTGGGGGAACAGCTCAGTGGTCCAGCACTTGCATACAGGCACGAGGCCCTGGGTTCAGCCCCCAATACCGCCAAAAAAAAAAAAAAAAAAAAAGAGAAGAGGTAAGAGCTTCAGTGAGTCACGGCAGCAGAGCACCCCGTGGGAAGAGGCCCAGACTCCTGGTTCTCCTCGTGTGAGGCAGCACAGAGCTGTCTGTGTGGAGTGGGGCCATCTGTGGTTTCAAACAAGGGAAGATTTTACATACACCGCGTTCATACCTTGCTCATCCGCACACACAACTTCCCCAGAAAGATCCAGAAACATCAGCTGTCTCAGGGAAGGGAGCACCCCGGGGGGAGGATGTTCAGCCAACACCTTGTTCTATTTCCACACTTGGTATCATGGGTGCCTATTATCGATTCCGAATTGCTCCAGCCATTGTGCTGCTGTGCGCGGAGGGGCTGCGAGGTGCACTGAAGCACTCACCTGCCGCCGGCCCCGTCCCTCTCCAGCTCCGAGCAGGGCCAGGGCCTTCTCATCCTGAGCCACTGTCCTCTGCAGAGCTCGTGCTCCTCCCCTGCCTCTCTGTTTTCATGTCTCGGTCTGTCTGGCTGCCTCTTTGAGAAGCCACCCCGCTTTCAATCTGGGTAAGGGACTCCATTGCCAGAAAAAACTCCCTCTCAGCGCTTTGGGTATGAAATGTTCATCTTTCCAGTGGAAATAATTTGAAGGGACTAAAATCAAATATGGGGCTGGGGTTTAGCTCAGTTGGTAGAGCGCTGCGCTGCAGTCTCTGAGGTCCCGAGTTCAATTCCCAGCACTGCAAAAACGCGAGAAGGGCCTGGCAATCCACTCCCAAGGCAATCCCGAAACAGCCAGCCATTGAAAACCCTATGAGGGTGGCTATGAGTCAGATACCGACTGGACGGCACCTAACAACAACAACAACAAAACCGAATATGGGGCTGGGATTTAGCTCAGTTGGTAGAGAGCCGCTCTGCAGTCTCTGAGGTCCTGGGTTCAGTTCCCAACATTGCAAAAATGGGAGAAAGACGTGGTAATCCATTCCCAAGGCAATCCCGAAACAGTCAGCCATTGAAAACCCTATGAGGGTCTCTATGAGTCGGATACCGACTTGATGGCACCTAACAACAACAAAACTGAATAGCTTGCCTCAGTGGGCTCTTGAGGGCCCACACTGCAGCGTCCGCTTCTCCTGGCTCTTAGGCCGTCCTCCTAAGTGATGGAAGACCCTAGCCCCACCTCAACTGAGGGCAGGGGAGGAGCTGGAGGTGGAGGCCAAGGCCCCAGGCAGGACTGGCCAAAGCCAATGGCCCCTGGGTGAGGAGCAGACCGGGCCTCCTCCTCAGCCTCTCCAGCCCCTCAGGAAAGCACCTCTGCCCTCTCTTCCCAAGATCACAAGCTGTGTCCATCTTTCTGCCTGGCTGTCCACCTCTACCCCACTCCCCTCCCAGAGCCGGGACCCACCCCCCCCACCGGGTAAACAGATGACCCTGATTACAAGAGGGGCGTCAGCCAGCTTTCAGCATCTGTGACAAATGCCTGAGGCAACCAACTCAATGAGGGAAGAGGATCGTTCTGGCTCAGGGTTTCCAAGTACTGGGTCCCTGATCTGCGGGCTGCTCTGGGCTGTGGTGGTGCCAGATGGCGTGAGCGCCTGGCCAGGACACGAAAGACAGAAAGGAAGAGACAGGCACCCCCAAATCCCCTTTAAGGGGATGTTCCCAACAGGAAGGCCTCCCACTAGGCCCCACCCCTCAAAGTCTCCAGCACCTTCTAATAGCACCATGCTGAGGACCAGGCCTTTGGGGCACATTTTGGATCCAAACTATTGTGGAGGGGAGATGGGAAAACGCCAGTTCAGAGCAAGGCTCATGTGTGTGTGCGTGAGGAATACGGGACTAGTTTGGGGGAGAAGGGAAAGAACCTTCCTGGAACCACAGCTAGGTCCCCTCTTCTCCCTGGAGGCAGAAATGGCTTCCTTGGGCAGAGCCTCCAGCCCCAGGCCTGCGGTCCCTGGGGCACTCTCAGCGCCAGGTAGTTTCCTTTCTCATCCCCGGTCCTTTATCTAGTCAACAGCAGAGGCCACATTGGGATGCCACTGTCCTCACTCCGAACCCCAAACTCTTCACCAGGATTCAACTGGCATATTGCCACGGGAAGATGCGCAGATGTAAGATCCCGCTTCAGCCTGTGACTTTTTCTTCCAGAAAGCAGCGCTTCGCAGGCCGACGGGAAGAAGAGCCAGGGAGGTGCCGGGGGCAGCCAGGGCAGGAGGAGGTGCGGGAAGGGGAAGGGGAGAGGAGAGGGGGCTGCGGGCTTGGGGCCCTTTGGGCTCCCTCCAAGGGCAGCTTGGCATTCATGCCAGTCAGAAAGATGGAGCCAAAGACCAAGTGTAGACTGTCACACTCGTGGACATTGTCCTCTCCTGAGAGGGACACTGAAGAAGAGTCCATGGGGCATGTGAGAACGTTCCTACTTTTCTGTTATGAGTAGTAGAGTCACGGTTAATAAAGTGGGGGATAGGGCAATGCGGCCACGATCCCCCTACTTTTTTTTTTTTTTTTTTTTTGTGCAGTACTGGGGGTTGAACCCAGAGCCTCACGCCTGCATGCTCTGCAAGCGCTGGACCGCTGAGCTGCACCCTCAGCCCATTTTTTTACTTTTTTGAGACAGGGTCTCGCTAAGTTACCCAGACTGCCTCTGGTCTCGAACTTGTGATCCTCCCGCCTCCGCCTCCCGACCCACTAGGATTACAGGTGTGCGCCACCGTGCCCAGCAATCCCCCATTACTTTTGCATGGACCAATTTATTGCTTCATACTAGTTGTTGTTGTTAGGTGCCGTCGAGTTGGTATCCGACTCATAGCGACCCTCATAACGTTTTCAATGGCTGACTGTTTCGGGATTGCCTTGGGAGTGGATTGCCAGGCCCTTCTCCCATTTTTGCGGTGCTGGGAATTGAACTCAGGACCTCAGAGGCTGCAGCTCAGCGCTCTACCAACTGAATTAAATCCCAGCCGCTTCATCCTAGGGAAACCGTCAAACGCAAATCTGTAGCAAAGCCAGGCCGCTGAGGGGCAAGCGCAGTGCAGGTGAAGGAGGGGGCGAGGGATGAGGACTCAGACAGCATTCCATGCTCCAGGCTGGTTGAGGGAAATAGGAAAAGAACAATCAGAAAAGCCAACCCAGCACGGCCACGCGGTAAGCACGGAGCGCCACATGCACGTGGAGGGCCTGGGGCTGTCGTGGTGGGGAGACCCGCAGGAGCACCCAGAGGAGCCGGCCCACCTGGAAAGCAGCCCCCTTGCCTGCCCTGATGCACATGGCTTTCCAAAGGGCCAGGCAGGGCCAGGCGGTGGCCACAGTAACCAAGGGCAGCTCTGGCCAAAGGCAGCCAGGTTCCCCGCTGGGTCCTCCTCAGAAGGCGACCAGGCCCTCTGCTCCCTGAGCGCTTTGTTCCGGGCTGCTGTGGCCTCAGAGCATGAACAATGCCTGTGATTCTCCTCTGCGGCCAGGCCCTGTGAATAGGCCCAGTGAGTGGACAGAAGCTGCCCCTGGCAGCCAAACAGAATGCCAGGCGAGTGGCTCCAGACACCAGGGAGCCATGGGCTGGTGACTTCACAGGGCCTGGCTGGCGCTGCTGGCAGAGCTGCCTCTGGGGAGACGGGAAGAGAAAGGAGGACGGAGGTGCCCCTGGCCGGTCGTGAGCCCGGGCCTGCAGGACAGCCACGCAGGGTGGGGACAGAGGCCTGGCCTGGAGAAGGACAGTCATGCAGGGTGGGGACAGAGGCCTGGCCTGCAGAAGGACAGTCATGCAGGGTGGGGACAGAGGTCTGGCCTGCAGAAGGACAGTCATGCAGGGTGGGGAGACAGCTTTGGCCCGCAGAAGCGCCAGGCTCTGGGCCTGACCTGACCACTAACCAGCCGTGGGGGCTGTTGACAAACCCACCCTGTGCCTTGGCCTAAGTGAGCCCCGTGGACCAGATGGCCGCCCCTACCCTTCTGCTGCGTGAACAGACTGGGTGGAGGCACCAGGTGCCCCGGCTTTTTCCTGCATGAGGTCGGGAATGGCCAGAAAGGACAGACTGCATCTAGCTGCCTGTGGCTCCAGAGGCGTGGAGAGGCTTTCGGTTTACAGGGACGGGGGCGTTCAGACAGCTCCTTAAACCGCTCCCCATGCTGCATGGCAGTGAGTGGCTGGCATTCCCAGTTTGGGGGATAATGGCAAGGGTTATAAAGGGGACGGGCTGGGATTTAGCTCAGTTGGTAGAGCGCTGCTCTGCAGTCTCTGAGGTCCCAAGTCCGATTCCCAGCACCGCAAAATGGGAGAAGGACGTGGCAACCCACTCCCAAGGCAATCCTGAAACAGCCAGCCATTGAAAACCCTATGAGGGTCGCTATGAGTCGGATACCGACTCGACGGCACCTAACAACAACAACAACAACATAAGGGGGACAGTGGCATAGGGGGACAAAATGATGGACAGAAGTGCCATAGCCAGGCAGAATCAAGAGACTCTGCTGCTGAGGAGCCGCGCCACAGACAGCGATATTAAAGGAGACATAGCCAGGTGTGGTGACACACGCCTGTAATCCCAGCAGCTCGGGAGGCGGAGGCAGGAGGATTGCAAGTTCGAGACCAGAGGCAGTCTGGGTAATTTAGCGAGACCCTGTCCCAAAAAAAGTAAAAAAAAAAAAAAAAAAAAAAAAAAGAAAGAGATAAACCCCTGGACTACAAAAAGATCATAAGTGGCGTGTGAGAAGGGGTCTGAGGGGTGCCGTGGCCCAACCAGCCACTGAAATATATATTTGCTCAGCATGTCTTCTCCCAGGAGTACAGTCTCTGCCTTACTTATTTGTTTATTTATGTTTGAGACAGGGTTTCCCTAAGTAACCCAGGCTGACCTTGAACTCATGATCTTCTTGCCTCAGCCTCCTGAGTGCTGGGACCATAGGCGTGGCCACTGTGCCCATTCTCCAACTTAATTTTTAACCATTTATATTTTTTTTGCGAATGTCTTTAACATCTGGCTCAATATAAGATTCTTGTACCCATTTTTACATTTAATCTGTTCATATGTGGTTTTGGTTGAAATATATATATATAATACACACACACACACACACACACACACACACACACACACACACACACATTCCAGCTGCACATAGTTGCAAGAGGGAAACCATTAGATTTTTCTGAATTAGTCTTAGGGCCTGGAGGGGTACTTGGACCTTACTCCTAAGAACTGATGGTCTGCTGGGTGCTGTGAGGCATGCCAGTAATCCCAACAAATCAGGAGGCTGAGGTAAGAGGATTGTAAGTTCGAGGCCAGAGGCAGCCTGTGCAATTTAGAGAGACCCTGTCTCAAGATAAAAAAAAATAATAAGGGGTTAGGGGTGCAGCTCAGTGGTAGAGCACTTGCCTACTATGTGTGAGACTCTGGATTCAACCCCCCCCCCCAGAACTTCAGCCCCCTGAGCTGGGACCACGTAACAAAACATTGTTGTTGTTGTTGTTAGGTACCGTCGAGTCGGTATCCGACTCATAGCGACCCTCTGCACAACAGGGGAAACACAATTGTCAGTGCTTCTCTGCTGTTCATAGGGTTTTCAATGGCAGATTGATTTTTGGGAGGGGTTTGCCAGGTCCTTCTCCCAAGCCTACAGCACCTGGTGTTCCCAGGCGGTCTCCCATCCAGGTACTAACCAGGCCCGACCCTGCTTAGCTTCTGAGATCTGACGGGATCGGATGCCACAGGGCTACCGCTGCAGGCTAAAAACATGGCACGCGCCTCCTGCCACACATGCACCAGCCAAGGTCACACTCTCCGGAGAAGGGGCACCTCGGGAGCTCTGGGGCCTTGGACAGAAGGGGAGTGGCTGAGAATGCATTGGCTGGGAATCGAACCCGGGTCAATTGCTTGGAAGGCAGCTATGCTCACCACTATACCACCAACGCCGCATAACAAAACATAGCGTACCTCTAAGTTCATGAGATGGCTTACAGCCCTACAGGTAGCCAGATCCCCACCCCCTCATGGATGAGGCCCGTGGCTTGTATTTGAGGTCTAATTACACCAAGGACAACCTTAAGCACATTGACAGCCCATTGCTTCATTATTCTCCCTGGAAGTATTTGCATTTTAATTGGGGCCAAAGAAACAACAAAAGATGATACAGAAGCACAACTTTCAGCATAGTTCAGAGAACTGGATATTTCCACTCAGGCCTTTCAAACCCCGCTGTGCCTGGGCAAGGCCCCCCCTCAATGGAAAATAAGAACCTATGCATCTACTAGGGGCTGGGGTTTAGCTCAGTTGGTAGAGCGCTGCACTGCAGTCTCTGAGGTCCCGAGTTCAATTCCCAGCACTGCAAAAATGGGAGAAGGACCTGGCAACCCGCTCCCAAGGCAATTCCAAAACAGTCAGCCATTGAAAACCCTATGAGGGTTGCTATGAGTCGGACTTGACTTGACGGCACCTAACAACAACGGCACCTAACAACAACAACATCAACTGACTTCTAGGGAACAGGCTTCAGTGGAATACTTTCAGAGCGGTCTCCCCACCAAAGCGGAGGCCCCTGACCAGATGAGATGGGCTTTTCAAGCTCTGCTCAGAGAACCCCCCCACCCCTGCCCCACTCAGACACGCACAGGATGGTTGGTAGACTGCAGACTCAGAGAAGCCCAGTGTCAAATGAGCTCAACGTCTCTGTACCTTGGGCTGTTTTGGTAGCGGCCATCTGCGAGTCTTTCAGGAACCCTGTAGTATGCCAGAGGCCACCCTCAGGAAGTCCTGGCACAGTAACTCACATCTGACAGTGACGTTTGCATCCTGGCCCCAGGGTTATCAAAAGGAGACTGAGGGGTTGGTCACTTACACAATCCTACCATGACAGCCAAGGCAGATCAGGAAACAGGCCAGAACACGGCTGGCCGGCCCTCAGCATCACTTGCACAGAAATCCTACACAGGGAGCTGCCGCCACGTGACTTTTAGATCACTCTTTTATCAAGAAAGTACAACCTAAGCTGGGCACGGTGGTGCACGCCTGTAATCCCAGCGCCTCGGGAGGCGGAGGCAGGAGGATCGCAAGTTCCAGACCAGAGGCATTCTGTGTAACTTAGCGAGACCCTATCTCAAAAAGAAAAAACTGAGCTGGGGGTGCAGCTCAGTGGCCCAGCACTTGCAGAGCATGCAAGCGTGAGGCCTTGGGTCCAACCCTCAGTACTGCCAAAAAAAAAAAAAAAAAAAGAAAGTACAACCTGTATCAGTGTTCAGAGCTGAGATCAAAACAAAGGGACAGGAAGAGGAGCAGCCAAATTAGAAGAGGGGGAGGACAGTCACCTCATCCTTATCCACAAGACTTGATGGCTTCTCCCCTTGAGTTGTTTTCTTTTGGGCCCTTCAATACATTCATAGCACTTACTGCTTTAGGGTACGAGCGAGGTGTGCTTATTGCATGTGCTCAGGGTTTGCTGTCCTTTTCTGTCGTTGTAAGAACTAGTGATCAGGGGTGTGGGAGGCCGAGGTGGCCTGCACGGTGCCTCACTAGGTGACATCAACTGTACATTTGCTCAGTAAATGTTGCCTTGCAATTGGCCAACTTTGTGTCACGTCTTCTGGAATTTTCTTTGAACTGGGCGCCCGTGATACTGTAGATAGAGAGCTGCATGGTAGAAGACATTCCTAGAGAGTGCAGGAAGAGCGCGGAAGGCCCCAGCATATTAAACCAGTTTGCCGCCTTTGCTTTATGTGGATGCTTTATTGCATTGTAGGGCTAGGATTTAGCTCAGTTGGTAGAGCGCCGCTCTGCAGTCTCTGAGGTCCTGGGTTCAATTCCCAGCACCGCAAAAGTGGGAGAAGGAGGTGGCAATCCAATCCCAATGCAATCCTGAAATAATCAGCCATTGAAAACCCTATGTTGTTGTTAGGTACCCTCAAGTCGGTATCTGACTCATAGCGACCCTACATATAATAGGCAAAATACTATTATCAGTGCTTCTCTGCTGTTCACAGGGTTTTCAATAGCAGATTGTTTTTTGGGAGTGCGTTGCCAGGTCCGTCTCCCCATTGAAAACCTATAAGTGTTGCTATTAGTCGGACGCGACTTGATGGCACCTAACAACAACAACAACAACAACAACTGCATTTTAATAATAATAAAATCACTGTAGTTATAGCCCCCACCCCAGTCATGTTAGTGACCTCTGTCAATACTGGGCACTTGAGTGCATCCACAGTCTCAGCCTCGTGGTGGCTGCAGTTCTCCCCTTCGGAGTCCAGGGCAGTGGGTTCTGCTGGGTGTACGCCCACCCAGGCCTGAGGCCAAGGGCACCAGGCACCATAGGTTCAGACACAGCGGGCCAGCAGACCTTGTTTTAGGGCACAAAGCAGATCCTTAGTCCCATCCGCCTGGGGAGAGGGTGTGGCCCAGGCACACTCTGCAGGAGGTGGCTGGACTGGAGCCAGGCTCAGTCTCGGCAGTAAGTGTCAGGTACCCTAGGACATGGAGCTGTCAGGTTCCAGGTGCTGAGGACAGCAGAGCAGCCACTGTGCCCCGTCTGTGGATTCCGAGGTGACCACAGGTCACTATTTGTACCCCCAGCACATTAAATTGCCCGGCCAGTGCTTGCTGAAGCTGTCAACAGGTTCGGCGGGGCAGGGTGTTCAAGAAAGAGGGGCACCGGCAAGGGGGTGAACCTGGGTGGAAACCCTGGAGGGAATTCCTCCACCTCTCCCACCTGTATTACCTTCAAAGGTGGCAGCAGCTCTGTGTCCAATGGAACAGGAAGCTGCGCCATCAGAAAAACAGGGCCAAAAACTGAGGACCCTGGCAACGCCCGGGCACAGGTTTGCCCTTGAAGTCTGAGCTTTGGCAGTAGTTTCTAGGTCCTCTGTATTAGCTATTGCACGGCTGTGGCCACACACCCAATGTTGTTGTTGTTGTTAGGTGCCATGGAGTCGAGTCCGACTCATAGTGACCCTCATAGGGTTTTCAATGGCTGTTTCGGGATTGCCTTGGGACTGGCTTGCCACGCCCTTCTCCCATTTTTGTGGTGCTGGGAATTGAATTCGGGACCTCAGAGACTACAGAGCAGTGCTCTACCAACTGAGCTAAATCCCAGCCCCACACACCCAATAGGAACATCTTAAAAGGGGGACTGCCTTATTTTGGCACACGGTTTCAGTGGGTCCAGTCCATGGTCACTTGGCCCCACGTGTGGCAGAGGAGCTCCTTTACTTCAAGGTGGACAGAGAAAAGAGGAAAGGGAGGGAACACAGGAAGGGGCCAGGCCAGGAGACAGCTCTAAACACGTACCTCTACTGACCTACTTCCTCCAGCCAGGCTCCACCTCCTAATTTCCCCACCCCCCACTAAGGCCATCAGATTATGAATCCATCAAAGGATTAATCCAGTCATTAGGCCAGAGCCCCATTGATCTAACTGTCTTTGCAAATGTCCTCATAGACACACATAGAATTGGGCTCCACTAATGCCCTAGATAGTACTCAATCTAGTTAACCTGACAACTGAAGATTAGCTATGACAGCTCTGCTTGGTTTTCTGTTTGTTGGCCTTTCTTCCTTTTTTAAATACTTTATTTTTTTATTTTTTTTGCAGTACTAGGGGTTGAACCCAGGGCCTCGCGCTTGCATGCTCTGCAAGTGCTGGACCACTGAGCTGGACCCCCAGCCCATTTTTTTTTTTTACTTTTTGAGACAGGGTCTCACTAAATTACACAGACTGCCTCTGGTCTCAAATTTGCGATCCTCCTCCCTCCGCCTCCCAAGCGCTGGGATTACAGGCATGCACCACCACGCCAGGCCTTTAATACTTTTTAAAATTAGTAACTTTAATGCACAATTTAATGGGTCTCATTATGACATTCCCATACATGCATTTCATGGTACATTACTCATGTTAACTTCCCCCTTCCCCTATCATAACCTTCCTCTCCCAACCCCTCCCTCCCCACCAATGGTCTCCTTTCTAGTTGTATGTCTTTTCTGTGAGTATAGCTATATATTTACATCCCAATTTTACCATAAAGGTAACATACGTGATTTTTTCTCCCTTTCTTACCCTTTTATTACCTTTCTCCCTTTTATTACCCTTTCTTTGTACCCCCTTCGTGCCCCCCCCCTTTTATTTTTACTCCCCTTATCTTTCTCTACTTAAATCCTGTCTGCCTTCATAATCAATATGTTTCCTCTTGGTTTTAAGAGACCAATCATGCCCAGTGGCAGCTGGACTGTCTTGGGGCTTAAACTCGATTTGAGGGCAGCCAGACTCCTTAGGCCTTCATGGTCTGGGATTTCACTAGAAGTAGACATATGTCTCCAGCATGTCTGTCAGCTTGTCATGCAGTCCCTACTTGTGTGTTGTTGTAATGCTGAAAGCTATGCCACAGGTATCTCCAATACTAGCATGGCTACCCATGGTGGACAAGTTTGAGCTGAGTTTCTAGACTAAGACAGACTAAGGGGAAGGACTCAGCAGCCTGCTCCCGAATAATTAGCCATTTAGAACCCTATGAATAGCACAAAGCACTGGCAGATACAGTGCTGGAAAATGAGCCCCCCAGGCTGGAGGGCATTCAGTAGATGATTGGGAAAGAGCTACCTCCTCAAAGTAGAATCCACCTTAATGAAGGGAATGAGTAAAGCCTCTGGGACTTCCTTTTGCTGATGCAGCCCAACTCAAATGAGAAGAAACATAGTAGCTGCAACACTGAACTCAAACATATAAAGACTGTGTGCATGACACAGTGTCAGGTAGTGTTTTGTTCTGTTGTACGTAGGGTTGCTTTGAATTGTGCCTGACTCCATGATACTCAGCAATAAACAAAAATACACATGTGGCTGCTCTTCTTTGCTTCTGAGGAGGACTGTGCTGACCCATCTGTGGTACTTGTGTGGTTGGGGCTCATCCCAACCTCGTCATGATTCACTCTGAGGGTCTGGGTCAAAGATCCCTGAAGAGCCCCCACATTTTATCCATTGAACTTTGGAAACACTCTGCCTCCATTCCCCATGGGAAGGTTTTACTGAAAACCTTTGGCCTCATAGTCCTCAATCTGCATCCGCATGGTTTAACCCAGCACCCTGAGCAGACAGCATCTGAGCCACAGTGATAGCTGAAATGGTTTCAACCTATAGCACCACACCTGTCTGAGTAGATGAGTCCTCTGGAAACTTGCAGTTCAGTTCCAGGCCCTGAAGACTTGGGGGGAGTGGGGCTGGGGCAGAGCCCAGTCTGGGTTTTCTAAGGTTCTCCAAGTGGTTCTGATGCTTAGACAAATCTAGGAACCATTTAAGACATCTAGCTTCCTCATTTTATATATAAGAAACTTCTAAAGTAATTGCTAATCCTCAGTCTTTGTGGTCACGTGGCCCTAGGCTCTCAGTCCCTCTTTGTCACATCTCCCATCTTCTAAAGAGCTGAGTCTCTTCCTTCTGACTTCCAAACTCGCACTTGGTCTCTTATTGAAATCACCTTTCTGCAGCTAAGGATGGCCCTGTGCAGAAGCTCCCTGAATTATGCCTTGTCCATGGACACCATGCATTCACACAGCTGCCGGCCGGCTCTCCTGAGCCATGCTGAGACCCTGCTCTGAATGCCACAGCATCACCTGCTTCCTAAAAGACAAAACTCCCCGCCTTCTGGTGTCCTCCATACCCCGCCCCTCCCCACCAGGTGACTCTGACTCCCATCTCAGGATGGGCACAGATGTCTGTCTAACCCAGTGGCTCTGGCTGTGTCCCAGCAAACTCAATCTAGATCCTAGATTAATCTGGAATAAGGTTTTGGGCTGTACGTTTGGTTATAGATGCTAAGAATGTTTTACAGTCTTTTATAATTGAAACTATTCAAAATATATTGGAAAACATCTGAGTCATGTTGGAGTCAAAGCATTATAGGTAATAGGAAGGATGAGAAATTCTATTAAAAATACCAAGCTTCTTCTAGGACATTTCCTCCCATCTAAGTACTAATCAAGCCCAACCCTGCTTAGCATCTGTGATCAGGCACATGAAAATAGTAAGGCCAGAGACTTTTAGGATTTTTTGTTTTAGGCTCTTACTCTCCTAGAAGGAATTTAGGAAAAACCTAATTTTACGGGCTTTATACACCCAATACCATTCTGAGCATTCTGTTCCCAGTTAGTCAAAAGTTAGTCATAGCATGTTGTTATTTTGCATAGACAAAGGAGCAAAACATGGAGGTGGGGAAGGAAATGGGAACCCTGAGGGGCTAACGTTAGGATGGTCTCAGCAATGTGGTCCTGGCCTCTCTGGCTCACCCTGGCTGTTGGAAGGACTGTCCCTTCTTTGAGCTCACCTGGAGGGTGGAGTTCTACTTTGTGGACTCAACACAACCCTAGACACTTCACTAGAGTAGGAGCAACCAGTCCGTGTGCTAGTGGAGTGTGGTGATGGGAATTTGGGTGTGAAGGGGAGGAGAGAAGCTCAGCATTAGGTTTGTAAGAGAGATTCTGGAACAGGCCATTTCCCACTCAAGATGGCTCCTGAAAAACAGCCTGCTAAGAGTTGGTCGCCTGCAGCCGTAGCCCTGTGGCATCTGATCCCGTCAGATCTCGGAAGCTAAGCAGGGTCGGGCCTGGTTAGTACCTAGATGGGAGACCACCTGGGAACACCAGAAGCTGTAGGCTTGGGAGAAGGACCTGGCAACCCCCTCCCAAAAATCAATCTGCCATTGAAAACCCTATGAACAGTGGAGAAGCACTGACAATAGTGTTTCCCCTGTTGTACAGAGGGTCGCTATGAGTCAGATACCGACTTGATGGCACCTAACAACAACAACAAGAACAACAAGAGTTGGTCGGGGCTGGGATTTAGCTCAGTTGGTAAAGCACCGCTCTGCAGTCTCTGAGGTCCCAAGTTCGATTCCCAGCACCACAAAAACGGGAGAAGGACGTGGCAACCCACTCCCAAGGCAATCCCGAAACAGCCATTGAAAACTCTATAAGGGTCATTATGAGTCAGACACGATTCGATGGCACCTAACAAGAACAACAAGAAGAGTCAGTCAAAGAAGGGAAGCGATGGTACCTCAGTCCTCTCTGGTGATCAGTATTTATGGAGTCACAAATGCAACAGCTGCTGTTTGGTGCTGTGCAGGTTAACTGCTAAGTGTGATAGAGTAGGGGTAATCCTGCCAAGAGGACCATGGTTGGTTAGAGTTGGCAGAGTCCTTTGGGATAATTGTCTCATCACCTCCTGTTGTTAGGTGCCATGGAGTTGATTATGACTTGTAGCCACCTTATGTACAACAGAATGAAACATTCTCCAGCACCGTGCCATGCACATGGTCTTTTTATGTTTGAGCCCATTGTTGCAGCCACTGTGTTTCTTACCATTTTGAGTCATGCCACCTCAGCAAAGGAGGTCTCAGGGGCTTTACTCCATGCGCATCATTAATGTTGACTCTACTTTGAGGAGGCAACTCTTTCCCAGTCATCTCTTGAATGCCTTCCAGCCTGCGGGGTTCATTTTATGGCACCATATTTGAAAGTGTTTCTCTGCTATTCCCAGGGTTTTCAATGGCTAATTGTATTGGGAGTTGGCTGCTGGGTCCTTCTCTCTAGTCTGTCGTAGTGTGGAAGCTCAACAGAAACCTGCCCACCATGGGTGGCCCTGCTGGTATCTGAGATACTTCTTGTTGTTAGGCGCCATCAAGTCGGTATCCGACTCATAGTGACCCTGTGTACAACAGACGAAACAATATTGTTAATGCTTCTCTGCTGTTCATAGGGTTTTCAATGGCAGATTGATTTTTGGGAGTGGGTTGCCAGGTCCTTCTCCTAAGCCTATAGCACCTGGTGTTCCCAGGCGGTCTCCCATCCAAGTACTAACCAGGCCCGACCCTGCTTAGCTTCCCAGATCTGACAGGATCGGATACCACAGGGCTATGGCTGCAGGCATCTGAAATACTAGTGGCACAGCATTCAGCATCACAGCAACACACAAGCCCCCACAGCATGACAAGCTGACAGTGGAGGAAACCCAGACTCTGAGAGGTGAAGCATCAGCCCAGGGTCCCCATCATCCCAGAAGCAGGACAGTGGCAATGACGTAAGTCTTTACATCCAGTGAGCCGCTCTCCTCGTGTGGAAGAGCCTTTGGACACTGGCATTACAGTCATCGACAACCTAACCAGTGGACGGGGGAGACTCTCCTAAGATCGACTCACTTATTCAGGACCAGCTGAGCATCACAGTGGGAACACAAGGGCAGGTTCAAAGAGGCTGAGGTCAGGGGAAGGTTTTGCAGGGGGAGCAAAGAGGAATCCTTGAGTTGCTGTCCATCAATTGTCTTGGCTGCGAGTGTCTGTAACAAAGCTGCGTCAGTCCACGTTTAGATGGGTGGTCCCTGGGTAAGTGTCCTTGCCGAAGAGTGTTCTGTGCCAGGCTGCAGCAGCCACTGTGCAGATCTGTGGCTCTGGCAGAGCCTTTCCTCACAGCTCTTGCTACGTACACGCAGATGAGATCCCTCCCTTCAGAATCTCCCGGCTTGCTCCATTTTTTGGTTAGGGTTTGACGTAAGCGATCCATTTTGACTCTAAGAATTTTCACATTGTGGAGTGTTAGGGGGAAGCCCGCGTGTACAGCTCACAGGACAGAGCACACGTCCGCCCTGACTGACGAGGGCATCCCTGAGTGCCTGAGCCACTACATATGGGGTCTCGGGGCCACCCTGGGCTGCCTGTCAGTATCCGTCTCTCGTCCACTCTGGTTCCTCCAGCAGTGGGCGGCCTGGGGTGTCTGTGGGGTGGTGGACGGCTGTGACGTGGCTGTACTGGACATGGGAGAGGAGGAAGGGGAGGAGCTGAGGCCACTCCCAGGTTCCTTTCTAGGTCAGTGCAGTGACACCCTTCCTATGAGGGAACAAGGAAAGGGCACCATTCAGCAGGAGGCCCGTGGGGTTCCTACTCTCCAGCTACTGCCCACGTGCCCAGTGGGCAGGGGTTGTGGGGACTTCCGGCTCAGCCAAGGATGGGGCCAGAGGATTTCCGGGCAGGAGTCCCCTGGTGCCCTGCCCTGCACAGACATGTACTTAGATCAAGACTGGATTTCCACACTAGTTCAGAAAAGTCATTCTACCCTCAATGTCTCCAAGACACCTGTTTATAACACAGCATCATTCAATCAATTGTCCCAGCCAAGCCAGCCCGCCAGGCATCTCTCAGACAGAAAATGGCAGATCTGGTTGGAGGGTAAGCATGCAATTGCCTCTGCTGAAATGGGACCAAGGGGAAGGTCACATGGTCACCAGGCCCCCAAAACATGTCCCTTCCAGAGAGTCCCTGTGCTGGCCGGGGAACTCCATGGTGGGGTCCATGGCTGCACTGGGGAGCCTCCAGCCGCTTTTGGAACTCCTGGCTTTTCACCACATTTATTATTCTAGCCCCAGGGAAGACTTCCCCAGCAACTGGAAAAGAAGAGGTTCTGAAACCTTTGTGGGTCCAAGGACTCTCTGATAAACTGATGGAACCCATAAATGAACCACGGTATACAAATGTCTCACGCACCCTCTTTCTGAAATACCCTGGGGCAATTCTAACCCCAAACCAGGTTTTCGGAATGTGCCTTCTAAGGGGTCTCAGAACATAGCTGCGGTTCCTTTTCCGGCTGGCAGCTGACTCCCACTGCGCCAGCTTCTATCGAGAGCTGAGCCCTCCCACCTGAACACCCACACCCAGACATCTCTGAAGGGACCTTCACCAGGACAAAGCAGGGCTGAAGACCAGGCGGGAAAATGGTGTGATAATCAAATCCAGACCCTGCCCCACTGGGACCTATCACTGTCAAGTTTCCAGAGCATGTGCTTTAAAATCTGAAATCGCAACTCGAGCTTGTTCTACGCTTCTGGCCACCCAGGCCGTCGCTAGGAGTCGGACTCGAGGGCACCTAACAATAACAACAACGGCCACCCAGGTATCTAATCTACTCAGAAGTAGCCAGGGCAGCTTCTCCCTGCCAGCCAGGCATCCCCCTGCCCAAGTGCATGGCCCATCCAGCTGTCCCTTGATGGCCCCACTTTGGTCCTGCCTGGGCCAGGTAGCTCCCCCTGGAGGCGCTGTCTTTTGGATCACCCAGCCTCTAGGCTCTGGGCTCTAGGCTCTGGGCTGAGGATGATGGAGGAGGGGGGCTTTAACCACTATCCCTCCACAGATGTGGCCTGGTCTTCCCAGGTGTGTAGCTCTCTGGGGAAACAGGAGCCCACTCTTGGGGAAGAGGGCATGATGAGGTGTGGACCCCAGTGTCCAAGCTTCCACCTGGGAGGGTCACACTCATCGAAGCAGGAAGAGAAAGCGCAGGCCAGGAGCCAGGGAGGTCACCCTTGCGTGTCCTCCTGCCCAGCCCTCCCCTGCCGTGCGCTCTTACTGGGCAGGTCAGGTGGTGGCTGGCAGCCAAGCGCGGGCTCTCCCTTCCAGGGAGCTGGCCGCAGCTGGCTGCCATGGGACTCTGCCCAGGGCTCTCCTGGAGCTCTGTTGACTCCACACATCATCTGACACAGCCCGCCAGGCCCTCGGGGTGTGAGGTGCCAGCAAGACGCCTGGGGAGGCCGGGACGGTGTCTAGACACCGCCGCAGCCCAGAGCTGGCTCTGTGGCTCTGCTCTGAGCACCCAGCCCTCCTCACTCACCCGGGAAGACAGACGTGAGCAAGGCTGGCCTGCCCGTGGCTGTCAGTGGGTGAGAGTCGCCAGGAGCGCAGGAGAGGAGGGGCAGCCCCTGCGGAAGGCGTCAGGGGTCTCCAAGGGTCTCCGGCAGCAACAAGCACACTGGCCGCATCCCCCCAAGACAGCCCGGAATTTCAAACTCAGGCTTGGCCTCTGCCTCCAAATACAGCAGCTCAGTACCAGACTACACCTGCACACCCCGCTCTTCCTGGTGTTAGAGGTCACTAATCAGCCAGGAGGAACCAGGACAGGTGTAGGGCACTGCCTAGAGTGACAGTTTGCCCCGGGGCCTATCTAGGCCCCTTAGAGGACTGAGGCTTGTTCCCCAGGCAGTCACCTTTGCCCTACATCTGGGAACTCAGGGTCGTTGAGCTCCCCAAGATGGCACTGGCATCCAATCCCTCACCTCAGACCCCTCAACACTGATTGGCTATTTCTGAACACCCGAACAGCTCTTGATTGGACCATTCTGGAACAACCTCTGATTGGCTACTTTTACAAAACCTAATTTGAATATCCCCTCTGATTGGCTGAGACCTGTATGGGGTGACTGCCTCTGATTGGTCCCCGGCTAGCCCCAGAAGAGTATATAAGGGCGGCACACGGAACAGTCTGGGTCCATTCCATCGACAAGACAAGGAAACAATAAAGAGCTGTTGGAGCAGAGCACTTGGAGTCAGCGTCTTCACTGGGAAAAAAGAAGCAAGGAGCCGCCCTGGGCATCAGCCTCTGAGCCTGCCTTTCTTAAGACTTCTCAGAGCAGCCATGGGCATAAGCCTCCTTTCCGGGTGACGCGGCTCCTGGGTGCACGGCTCCCCCTCACCAGAAGATGGGTTTTCAGTGGCTGGTTGCGAGTCCAGCTGCAGGGCGATGCCCTACAGACACGGACATAACACTTCCAGTGTCCACCGCACAACGACCTCTGCTGTCACGCCAGCCCTCTATGTGCAGGGCCTCCTGTGTGGGAGGGTCCCCTGTCCCCTTCCATACCCCTCGTGTACTTGATCCCTGGCTTTGATAACTCAGCCTCCCCTTTCTACACATTATTTTCACCTGGGAGCGCCCTACCTTGCTCCCCATGGCCACCCTGATGGAGGTCGGTCCGGCACAGCCACCGCGCCCACTATACAGAAAGCAGGCGGCCACTCTGAAGCTGCCATGGGGCGGGAAGCAGCAGGTCTCCCGCTTCAACTGGACCATCAGCCCCTGCGACCTCCACACCCTTTTCCCTCTGCTGTTCCTATCTCTGGGTTTCTAGAACCAGAGCACTGCACTTGAGGAAGGGAGTGTTTTTTCCATTTGTCTTTTGATTCGTTCCCGAACTTCAGCACCTATTGTTGGCGAAGTCAATCTCTGTGAAGCCTTCACTGGTTTGTAGGACCCATCGCTTTTCCTGTGTACTTTGCACATTCCAACATTACAAAACAATCGCATGCTATGTTTGTCTGTTTTTCAATGCTGGGGATCAAACCAGGTCCTTGCCCATGCTAAGCTAGTGCTCTCCCACTGAGCGCCATCCCCAGGCCTTGGACTATTGAGACAGAGTATCACTAAGAAGTCCAGGTATAGCCGCTTTGGAACATAGTTTGACACCTTCCTATGACGTTAAACATAAATTTACCACACAGCCCAGAGATGTCACTCAGAGAAGTGAAGGCTTGCGTTCACACAAAAACCTGAGTGCAAATGTCTGTTGTTGTTAGGTGCCGTCGAGTCGTCTCCGACTCATAGTGACCCTCATAGGGTTTTCAATGGCAGATTGTTTCGGGATTGCCTTGGGAGTGGGTTGCCATGTCCTCCTCCCATTTTTGGGGTGCCAGGAATCGAACTCGGGACCTCAGAGACGGCAGAGCGGCGCTCTGCCAACTGGGCTAAATCCCAGCCTAGCGCAAACGTTTAGCGCAGCTTTACTCGCTGTTGCCCCTAACTGGAAACAACTGGTCTTGAACTTGCGATCCTCCTGCAGCTGCCTCCCAGTGCTGTTATTAGAGATGGTTGTTTCTTTGCTTTCTTGTTTCCTCCACTAAGCATGAGCCCTAAAAATCTCATTTATTGTTAGACATCCCACTTGGTTCCTGTCACATAGTCCCTGCCCAAGAAACATTGGCAGTGCTTATGTGGGATACCTTTGTTCAACAAAGTTACCAAAGGGCATGGCCCATGAAAGCACAAGTGGATACATTGATTTTATCAATATTTAAAACTTAAATTTTTCAAAAAAAAAAACTGTTAAGAAAATGAAAAAGACACACGACAAACAGAAAAACACGTGCAAACCACCTAGGTGATAAAGTTTATAAAGAACTATCAAAGAAGAAATAACAACAACAGAACCAGTAAAACAGTGAACAGAAGATTTAAACAGACACTTCGCCAAAGAAGATCTACAGAGGAGAAATGAACACGACACGTGAAAAACTGCTCAACATCATTAACCATTAGGGCTGCCTAACTTGAAATCACAGTAAGATACCACTACATTGGAAGAGATCTATATTTGTGCTTATTCCCCCAAAAAGGGGATCCAACTGAATGTGGAAACTATTGGACAATATCATTAATATCACACACAAGCAAAATTTTACTAAAGATTATTCAAAAGCAACTGCAGCAGTATATAGACAGGGAATTACTGGAAAATCAAGCAGGATTCAGAAGAGGGCAGGGAACCAGGGACATCATTGCTGATGTCAGGTGGATATTAGCCAAAAGCAGAGAGTATCAGAAAGATGTCTATCTATGTTTTATTGACTATGAAAAGGCATTTGACCGCATGGATCATAATAAATTATGGATAACACTTCAGAAAATGGGAATACCGGAGCATCTAATTGTACTCATGAGGAATGTATACATGAACCAGGAGGCAGTTGTTTGAACAGAACAAGGAAACACAGCTTGGTTTAAAGCTGAGAAAGGTGTGCATCAGGGCTATATACTTGCACCCTATCTCTTCAATTTATACGCTGAGCAAATAATCCGAGAAGCTGGACTTTATGAGGAAGAACGCAACATCAGAATTGGAGGAAGACTCATTAACAACCTGTGTTATGCAGATGACACAACTCTGCTTGCTGAAAGTGAAGAAGATTTAAAACATTTACTGATGAAGATCAAATATCATAGCCTTCAATATGGGTTACTACTAAACATCCACAAAACAAAAATTCTTACACCTGGGCCAACATGCAACTTCACAATAAATGGAGAAAAGATTGAGGTTGTTCAAGATTTTGCTTTGCTTGGCTCTATAATCAATACCCATGGAAACAGCAGTCAAGAAATTAAAAGATGCATTGCTCTAGGAAAAGCTGTGGCAAAAGATCTCTTTAGAGTATTGAAAAGCAAAGAGGTCACATTGAAGATGAAGGTGCATCTGACTCATGCCATGGTATTTCCAGTCGCATCATATAGTTGTGAAAGTTGGACATTGAACAAGGGAGACAGGAGAAGAACTGATGCTTTTGAATTGTGGTGCTGGAGACATCTATTGAATATACCATGGACTGCCAGAAGAACCAACAAATCTGTCCTAGAAGAAGTGCAACCAGAGTGCTCCTTGCAAGCAAGAATGGCCAGACTGCATCTTACATATTTTGGATATGTAGTCAGGAGAGATCAATGCCTGGAGAAAGACATCATGTTTGGGAGAGTGGCAGGTCAATGAAAAAAAGGAAAACCCTCCACCAGATGGATTGACACAATGTCTGCAACAATGGGCTTAAATATAAATAAGATTGTGTGCCTGGCACAGAATCAAGAAGTATTTCGATCTGCTGTACATAGGGCTGCTATGAGTCGGACTCAACTAGACGGCACCAAACAACAACAACACATCTGTTAAACTAGTTAACATTTAAAACAAAAACCACAGAGTATTAAGTGCTGGTGAGGACTTGGACAACAAATCATGGGTGGGAACGCAAACAGGTATAACCGCTTTGGAACATGGTTTGACACTTTCCTATGACATTAAACAAACATTTACCACACAGCCCAGAGATGTCACTCAGAGAATAAGTGAAGGCTTACGTTCCCACCAACACCTGAGTGCAAATGTTTAGCGTGGCTTTATTCACTGTTGCCCCTAACTGAAAACAATTCCAATGTCCGTCAACTGGTGAGCTAACCAATGAACTGGTACGTCTACACAATGGGACACCCCGCAGTAATAAAAGGGAAAGAATATTGATAATGCACAGAAACATGGGTAAATCCCAAATCCATTTTGCCAAGTGAAAGAAGCCAGACCTCAAAGGCAATGTCCCATGTTTTCTTATTTTTATGACATTTTGGAAAAAAGCAAAGTGAGAGGGGACAGAAAAAGAGATCAGTGTTTACTGAGGATAGGGTAAGTGGTCCATAAAGGGGCATGCAGGAATTTTGAGGGTGATGGGCCTGTTCTGTATTTTGATGCTAGTAGGGATTATTAATTTTCATTTTTTGATGTACTAGAGGATTGAACCCAGGGCCTCGCACATTCTAGGCAAGTGCTCTACCACAGAGCTGCACCTCCAGCCCCCTTTATGTTTTTTATCTTGAGACGGTTTTGCTAAGTTACGCAGGCTGCCTCTGGCCTCGAGCTCACGTTCCTCCTGCCTCTGCCTCCCGAGTCTTTGGGATGACAGGCATGTGCCACCACTCTGGGCTGGTGGTGGGGATTATACAACTATTTCAGGATTCTCAGGACTGACACTAAAAAGGAAATTTTATTGTATAGAAAGTATACCTCAATCATCCCAACTTTTTTTTTTTTTTGGTACTGGGGGTTGAACCCAGGGCCTCGAGCCTGCATGCTCTGCAAGTGTTGGACCACTGAGCTGCACCCCAGCCCTTTTTTTTTTTTACTTTTTCAGATAGGGTCTCGCTAAGTTATGCAGACTGTCTCTGGTCTCAAACTTGCGATCCTCCTGCTTCTGCCTCCCGAGCCTCTGGGATTATAGGCATGTACCACTGCGCCCGGCACCCAATCATCCCAACTTTTATACAGAGTTCTCTGCCGTGAGTTGGGACTCACCCCTGCAGTGAGGACTCACAGGGAGCCTGCGCTGCTCCTGTGGGGCCCTCAGCCCTGGGGCCCAAGACCTGACCCAATATAAACAGCACCTGGAGCCCCTCTCGCTGGCCGAAGGCCATTTCCCCAAGGAGCCCCTGCAGAAGGTGAGTGTGAGTTTCTCAGCTCTCCAGGCCCTGGTGCAGCAGCTGGGCACAGTTCCTCGGGCCCCTTGTCCCATCCTGAGGGCAGGTAGCAGTGCACACACAGCCTGGGCTCTGGGCCCTGCTGCCAGGCAGGGAGGGACAGCAGAGAGGAAAAAGGCTCAGCTGGGGGAGGAAAGACGCCCTGCCCTCCCCAGGAGACACAGGCCAGCCCTGGGCTCAGGCCCAGTCACTCCATTCTCCTGAAGGCAGATGCCTTTGCCACCCTGTATTTTCACTAGTGTGGTGGCTGTGGCTGTGGACAAGTTAGAGAGAGCCATTTCCTCTGGGGATTCCAGGGACAGACTGTGCCAGGCAGAAGAGCCTGGCAATGTCTTGCTTCTGGGGCAGGCCAGGCCGCTGCCCAGAGGCAGCGCTCAGTTGTGGGGAAGTTGCCCAGCCCAAGTGGACTAAGCTAATTTGCTGATCAAAATCTTTTAAAATGTCTATTTCTAATTGGGTTAAAATGCACATAATATCATTCACCACGTTAGCCTTTTTAAATGTGCAGCTCGGAGGCACTGAGCGCATGTGCGCTCTGCAGCCACAGCCTGTGCGGCCCCAGGACCCTTTGTCTTCCCAGACTGAAGCTCTGCACCCTTCTTCTCTGACTCCCATTCTCCTCCCCAGCCCTTGGCACCTGCTGCTCCACCTTCTTCGTCTGTGAATTGGACCACTCCAGGGACCTCATTCCATCGTACGAGTGGATTCATACAGGGCTTGTCCTTTTGTGCCTGGCTTATTTCACTTAGCACCAGGTCTTCACGCTTCACCCATGCTGTGGCATGTGCTAGAATGTCCTTCCTTTTTCGGGTTGAGTAATACTCCTCTGTACTTCCTTACCCTTCCCTCCTGGCTTTGCCATTGTTGGGTGATTGCTTTGTCCCTCCCAGGAGATTCCAGACCTACCAAATCACAACCCCTCTTTCTGCAGTGACACCCCACAGGCCTAGCACAGAGCAAGGCCCTACAGGTGTCCTAGGGATGCCCCAGCCCCTCTGGGTCAGAATCTATCTGCCTTTGCCTGGCCAGTGCTGGCCCCGTCTCCAGGGCACTGGGTGCGTGTGAGATGCCCAGCCCTGGTCACAGGACCCAGGACAAGTCAGCAGGCCCAGGGCAGGGAGAGTCCGGGAACGTCACCCTCCACCTTGCGCAGCCAAGTTTCCGATGTGCTATCTGAGCAGCCTGCCAAGGGTAATGTGACATTTACATGACACCTGCTGAGGCTGCCTCAGTGACATAACAGGAGGCGGGGGAGTGTCCCTGGGCAGGGAGCCCACTGCCCGGCACAGTCCGATGACTCTGTGTTGTGTAAATTAAAGCACAGGTCACCTGCTCCTCCCTGGCATGGCTGAAACCTGCTCCCTCCGATGTGACCCCAAAGTCACCCCAGTCTGTCACAGAGTCCTTGGGGGCCCTTCCAACTCCCTTTCTGGTACTTTCCCCAAGAAAGCCATCCCCTGAAATACTGACCAGCTTCTTCACTGGACCCGGTGCCAGGGGCTGGAATATATTGGTAGGGAACATGGCCCCAGCCCTCATTCAAATTACTCTGCACACACTTCCTGACAAACTCTAGCTCTGGCATCAATTAGGATTGTGCACTTGTGATCAGAGCCTCAGTTTTACCACCAGTGAAATGGACGAGGCAAGTTTGAACTTGGGAATGGACCTCACCTCAAGTGGCAGGGCAGCTTCCTCCTGAGGCATGCCTGGTCTGAGCAGAACCATGAGGCTGGGTGCTGGCCTGGTCCTTGGCCCTGGGCTATGGTCCCCCTGGCCCTGGAGTTGGGGCATCTAATTGGAGCATGGAATGACCCAGCCTAAGCCCACTGCGGGGCTTAGGTCCCTGCACATAGTGGGGAACCATGGGCACCACCTCTTCTGGAAGCTGAGCACAGCCAGGACAGGGTGGGGCCCCTCCGGGTGGGCGTCAGAGCCCAGGCTGTGCATCCACGCTAGCTCTGCAGGCGGCCCAGGAGGCAGGAGGCCCACCAGCCCAGGGCTCAGGGTTGCCACACTTCCCCAAGACCCAGGGTCAGCCGCCCAGGGGAGCCCCTCCCCAGCCCTGCCGGGCGCTTGGCGGCCTCTACTCTAGCGTGCCCTGAGTTCCTCCTCCTCCCTCATCCTCCTCCTTTAGCATGAAGGCTGTGACTGACAAGGAGCCCGGGGGGGGGGGGGCGGTTGCTAAGTGTGCTTCCACCGGAACCATTGCTCCTGCCTGGCTGGTTGCCATTGGGCGCTGGCCTGGGCAGGGGCTGCCTCCCACGGCAGCCTGCAGTGTGGGGACAGAGTGCACAGCGCCTGGGGCCCTATCATGGATGTGGCAACGTGGCTGGTCTGGTGGCAAAGTGGGAGCTTTGGGGAGCAAAGCCAGTCCTTCTCTGCAGGCCAGGCCTGCCACCCCTCCCTCTGAGTGCCCTCACCCCTGAGTGCCACCCCTCCTCTGGCTCAGAACAAAGACCTTTTCCCTGGCCTAAATGTCCACCCACTGCGGGGAGACCCACCCCCTGATTAAGAAAGGTTTTAAGGTCCCTCTCGACTCGACTTCCGCCTGTCCTTCAAACCATCAAAACCACAGGGCCCTCGCCGGGTGCGAGGTGGCAACCCCTGCAATAGCAGGGACTCGAGGCAGGAGGATCAGGAGCCCAAGGCCAGAGGCAGCTGCGTATCTCAGCCAAGACCCTGACTCAAAATAAAAACTTCTTAAAAAATGGGCTGGAGATGCCAGGCGCGGTGGCGCACACCTGTAATCCCAGCGGCTCGGGAGGCGGAGGCAGGAGGATTGCAAGTTCGAGACCAGAGGCAGTCTGCATAACTTAGCGAGACCCTGTTTGGAAAAGTTAAAAAAAATGGGCTGGGGGTGCAGCTCAGTGGTCCAGCACTATGCAGAGCATGCAAGCTCAAGGCCCTGGGCTCAACCCCCACAAAAAAGCAGGGGGCGGATGGCTGGAGGTGCAGTTCAGTGGCGGAGTGCTTGCAAAGTATGTGTGAAGCTCTGGGTTCAATCCCCAAGGACTACTAAATAAATAAATAAATAAATAAATTGTTGCTGTTGTTAGGTGCCGTTGAGTCATGTCCGACTTAGGGTGACCCTATTGGGTTTTCAATGGCTGACTGTTTTTCGGGATTGCCTCGGGAGTGGATTGCCAAGTCCTTCTCCCATTTTTGCGGTGCTGGGAATTGAACTCGGGACCTCAGAGACTACAGCGCAGTGCCCTACCAACTGAGCTAAATCCCAGCAAATAAATAAATAAGCAAACACAAAAACAAATGTCAAGAAATAAAAAACCCAAACAAACAAACAAAAAAAACAACCCAGGGCCTCGGATTTTAAACCCCAGGCTGGAAGAAGGCTTGATGTGCAGGGGAGGCAGGGCTGGGGCAGGCCTCACCCCTCCCTTCAGATCGGGTGACACAGAACACCCTCCGCCCTCCACGAAGAGGCCTGAAGCCACAGTGGGAGCCAGGGCAGCTCCCCAAGCAGAGGGTGAGAGAGGGAGGGGCTTCTCCTCAGGGCCCCCAAGGCGCAGCTCCCCCTTCTTCCTTGTTGGCCGCAAATGCTTCGTGGGCCAGATGCAGAAACGGCTCTGTTCTCAGAGAGCCAGGGAAAAGGCAGGCAGACCACGTATGGAGGTCAGTGTGAGCGGGAGGCCTGGGTGAGGGCAGTGTGGGGAGGAGGCTTCCCTGGGGAGCGGGCAGAGCCCACTCCCAGCCTCCTGGGAGGGCCAGCCAAGTGGAGGCCTGGGGACATGGGGCCGGCCAGGTAGAACCGCAGGACCCCAAGCGTTCAGAACAAAGCAGGGTGCTGCCGCCTGTGGGGGCCTCTGCCAGCAGGGGAGGAAGAGGACTTCAGCCCTCAGGCGCCCTGGTGGGGCCCGCTGCATGCCTCTGGGCCCTGGGGGGACTGCAGCATCTGCCTCAGGGAGACAGTAAGAGCCAAATGGAACTGGGGTCAGGGTGGGGGGTCTGCCTTGGAGGAAGACCCCGTCACCCGCAAAGGATGGTGCAATGAACACCAGCATCAACCTCTTGCGGTCCTTCCCGCACCCTGTGCCCCCTCTGCAGGACCCAGAGATGCACGCACATCCCCACGGAAACCCGTCTCAGCAAGAAGGTTGCGATCACGTCACTCACACTACTGTGTAAATGACTGATATGCTTAAATGGCCGTCAGTGGCACCAAGGGAGAGAGAGGGTAAAGGAACTATCCTGCAGGTTGCAGAGCCTTCCTGGAAACTCAGGTAGTCCCCTCTAGCACCCGTGAGGTGTGAGGCCCCTCTTTCTTCTCTGACCTCTAATCTCTACTCTGCCAACTTGAGTCTCCCTGATACCTGGGTGTGAGCTGTCAAATTCCCCTACATGGTAGCAGGAGACCCTGGGGGAAAAAAGGGAGCAAATCATAGTGAGCACTTGGCTTCAGTGACCATTTCCAGGGAGGGCTCCCGCCTGGTGCCCACTGAAGGTCCCCCCAGAGGCTGTCTTCCACCCTGGGGGAGGCTGCTGCTGCCTAAGTCCTCAGGAAGATGCCAACTCCTGGCTAGATGCCTGTGTGATTCCGCTCAAGTTACAGACTCAGCCCTCGCTGGGAAAGAGGAGCCAAGGTTGCCATGGGGAGCCAGGTGGAGGCTGGATCACGGGGGCTGAGACAGGGGCGCTCCCCTCTGACTGCCAGGCAGCCTCACCACAGAGGCAGGTGTACGAGGGCCCCTCTTCCTGCTGGGCTCATTTTTAGTTTTTGATTAAGAAATGGCAAAGGGGCCTTTCAGACTATTTTTGCTTTGGAATCAATCAATTAACCAAGAAGGTGGCAAATATTTCCTGGGCTTCTACTGTACAATTAAATATCCAGTTGTTATTGTCATTGGCTACTGTTGTTAGGTGCCATCGAGTCGGGTCCGACTCATAGCAACCCTGTGTACAACAGAATAAAACGCTTCCCAACTCTGTGACGTGCCTGGCACTGTGTCAGTGCCTCTCTGCTAGTCATAGTGTTTTCAATAGCTGATTGTTTCCAGAGGGGGCTCCCGGGTCCTCCTCCCAAGCCTGGTGTTCCCAGGTGGTCTCCCATCCAAGGACTAACCAGGCCCGACCCTGCTTAGCTTCCAAGATCAGACGGGCTCGGGCACCAGCATGGTATGGCTGTAGACGAAGTATCTAGAGACAGATACTGAAAGACATAAGCCATGGTTCCTGGGCTCGGGGGTCACAGAACTGAGCCAAGGGGACAGAAGAGTGAACCTGTTAAGCCACAATGCCAGGAAGCACATGAGGAAGGATGCCCTCTGGAAAAGGAAAAGGTTTCCAGAAACAGGTGGAAATTAAGTGAGACAAGGCGCCCAGGACCTAGCAAAATGCAGGTGGCTTTCAGAAGACGGAATAAGGGAAGGGGCAGGGCCAGTTCTTGGAAGAGGCTGGTTTAAGAGAATGATTGTTGTTGTTAGGTCCTGTCGTGTCTGACTTGTGGCAACCCTCACAGGGTTGTCAATGGCTGATTTGTTCGGGATTGCGTCAGGAGTGGGCTGCCACGTCCTTCTCCCATTTTTGCAGTGCTGGGCATCGAACTTGGGACCTCAGAGACTGCAGAGCAGCGCTCTACCAACTGAGCTAAATCCCAGCCCCATGAAAATGATCAGGAGTCCAGTAATTTGAGGGAGGGAGAGGAATAGACAAGGAAGAGACAGGGAAAGGGGACAGGGGCTTGCTGCATAGACTGTCACCCATTAGTCCCCCTCCAACTGCAGAAACAGGAAGCCTAAACAGACCTGCCAATATTTTGCTCACACAAGATGAGTGAAGACAGTTGCCATGAAATCCCCCAATGCGGTTCAGAGCAATGCAGTGTTTATCTTAATACTCGGTGGGAAGCGGGTCATTGAATAAGTCATTGCAAATGGTGCTTTCTTCCCTCACAAGGGCAGTGTGAGGTGCTGTTTTGCAGCTCCCTCCCCAGCACCCAAATAATTAAAGTGAATGAAGAGGGGAAAACCACGTTATACGCTAGAGTCTGTTCTGGGTGTTGGGAACAGTGGGCAAAACTGAGAAGAGTCTGAGCCCTTGGAGCTGAGGGTTTCAGGCTCTGCTCCTTGGCTGTGGTCTGAGGACTGGAGGCCTGGGCTCTGGTGGGCCCTTGGGAGACCTGTAGACCCTCAGGGCCCCCAGGCCTGCAGCGTCTGACTGCTCTTTCCCACACGCTCCTGGTGGCTCATGCACATCAGGTGGGAGACAAGGCTGTAGGCCAGGGGCCGGGATTTGTAGCAAGACTCGGAGGCCTCGCCCACAGTCACACTGCATGTTCCAGGTTGGCCTCTGGAAGCCCAGATCTGGTAGTGAGTTGGTGTCCCAGAATTGGCTTTTCTACTAAATTTCCGCCTGCTGCCATAGCCCTGCGGCATCTGATCCCGTCAGATCTCGGAAGCTATGCAGGGTCGGGCCTGGTTAGTACTTGGATGGGAGACCACCTGGGAATACCATGTGCTGTAGGCTTGGGAGACAGACCCCGCAACCTACTCCCAAAAATCAACCTGCCATTGAGAACCCTATGAACAGTAGAGAAGCACTGACAATAGTGTTTCCCCTGTTGTACTCAGGGTTGCTATGAGTCGGACACTGACTCAATGGCACCTAACAACAACTAAATTTCCAGGGGACACCAGGGCTGCTGGCCTGAGACCCACATGCTGAGGGCCACGGGCTCTATGAGGTGACTGGGTTCTGAGCAAAACTGGGGGACTCTCTCACCCACACATCCCAGACCTCCAGAGCAGCCTCCGGGCCATGGTTGCCTTACGCCCCTGCGTGTGTTAGCCTCATCCACGGCGAGCCTGGCTTTAAGCCAGGCCTCAAACAACGCTTGCCCTTGTCCTTCCCGTTTAGAGACCACACACCCATGCAGCACCCATCTCCCTGACTGGGAGCCCGGGGAGGGCTTGCACCAAATGCCCCGGACGTTTGCACAGGGGCCCTGCCACAGAGCATGAAGGCAGCCTCCGTGTGCCCGCGCAGTGGCCCCTGCACACACAGGTGCCCGCTGAGGCCGTTCCTCCCCTCTCCTCTGCTGGTGAGCATTGGCCCCCTGGTCCTCCTGTTCCTCAGGGGCTTTGAATCAGGGCAGCCCTGTCGCACCTGACCTTGGCTTGGGGCCAGAGTCATTGGAACCAAGGGCGACCGTGAACATAAATCAAGAATTTTCCAAATGTCCCCTTCTCTGGTCTATAGCTGTGGGGTTCAAGAGGAAGCCGCTAACCACAAGTAGATATTTATATTTAAAATGAAATCAAATGAATAATTCCCTTCTTCAGGTGCTATTCTGGGTTGTGTCTCTCCCCAAAAGATACACTGACGTCCTCCCCTCCGGTGCCTGTGAATGTGACCTTACTGCAGCACTGCAGATGGAATCAAGTTAAGATGAGGCCGTCCTCCATTGCCCTAACCCAACGGCCGGTGTCCTTACAAGAGGAGGAAGTTTTGGACACAGACACTCAGGGGAGAAGAACCCGTGAAGATGGAGGCAGAGCCTGGGGTGATGTACCCGTAAGCCAGAGAACAGCAAGAATCATCAAGAACGATTGCCTTGGGAGTGGGTTGCCACGTCCTTCTCCCATTTTGCAGTGCTGGGAATTGAACTCGGGACCTCAGAGACTGCAGAGCAGCGCTCTACCCACTGAGCTAAATCCTCTACCTCCCTCAAATTACTGGAATCCTGATCATTGTCACGGGGCTGGGATTTATCTCAGTGGGTAGAGTGCCGCTCTGCAGTCTCTGAGGCACCAGGAGGCAGCCGGGGGCAGATCCTCCCCCAGAGCCTCCACAGGAACCAACCTTCAGACACCCTGAGCTTAGATGTCTGTCCCCCCCCCACTCCCCGAACTGTGAAAGAATAAGTTTCTGCTGTGTTATGTCCGTCAGTTTGTGGTGCTGTGTGGAACGCAGCCACAGGAGCCACATTTCTGGCGCTCAGTAGGATGTGGCCTGTGATTACCATATTGGACTGCATTCTACCCAGCACTTCCGTTTTGCAGAAAGTTTGACTGGACAGTGTCTTACAGTGGGCGTTTATAAGAAAGAAGCAAAGAGTAACGGTTGGATGTTCAGGAAAAGTCATCAGGTTAGTCTAGTCTCATTTTCCCTAGTCCTCTTATCCTTGGCATTTGTCCTTCCAAAGACAGAAAGGACCTTCCTCATCAAAGGGAAAGCCAAAGGTACTTACTGACTCTTCTCCCGGACACGGGGCTCAGGTGTAGCTCAGTTGGTAGAGCGTTTGCTCCGTGTACTCTGAGGCCCTGGGTTCGATCCCCAGCACCACAAAAAATGGGAGAAGGCCCTGGCAGCCCATTCCCGGAACAATCAGCCTTTGAAAACACTAGGGACAGCAGAGAAGCACTGTCAGATAGAGTGCCTCCTGCGTTCTGTTGTACACAGGGTCACTGGGTTGGACCCGGCTTGATGGCTCCTAACAACATCCACTCCCTGACGTGAGGAAGTAGACTTGGACGGTTAGCCCAGTGTTTTTGTTAGTGTTGACAAGGTGGGTTGGAGGGCACGTCCACACGGACGCTGAGAATGCGATCTGCAGAACCGGCTCATCTTCCTTATATTTTATGCATGTTCCTCCCCAACCCATCTGTCAGTCAGCGCATCAGGGCACAGCCACATCCAGTCTGAGCACAAGGCACTGGCGACTCTGATGTTTAACAGTCACTTAATAATTCATCCGGGGCTGGGACTTAGCTCAGTGGGTAGAGTGCTGCGCTGCAGTCTCTGAGGTCCCGAGTTCAATTCCCAGCTCCGCAAAAATGGGAGAAGGACATGGCAATCCACTCCCAAGGCAATCCCGGAACAGTCAGCCATTGAAAACCCTATGAGGGTCGCTATGAGTCAGATACCGACTCAACGGCACCTAACAACAACAACAACAATTCATTCCTAGGATGAGGCACTGATAGGCCTGAGAATCTCACGCTAAAACATTCGCAAGAGAAGGCACCACGTCAAACGACTGGATCAAAAGACGTCAGTATGAATTAATACAGGAGTGAAGTCCTGGGGGATACTGCCGCCTAGGGTTTTGACTGGGGGACTAGGGGATACCAGGGGAGGATCAGACCCCACCAGATGTGGCTCCCACACGCTGCAAGCTGACAGTTACACCCGAAGAACTCAACAAGGCAAAGCGAATGCGCAACTGCCAACCACACCATCAGGCGACCAAGCAGCCTCGCACAGCCCGGCCCCTGCTCGCCTCTCCAGGGCCCAGGCCCTCTCCTTAGCCAGGCTCTCCAGTGCAGCTCACCAGCCCACACCTCCCTCCCAGCCTCTTGCATTGCCTGTGGCCGAAATGTCTCATCCAGCCTGGGTGACATTCCACATTCTTTGACTTACTCATCCGTGGGTGCTGGAGGCAAAGAAGGAAATGGGGAAATTGGACCTAAGGCTTGCAGAGAGACTGCAGCTGCCTTGAGCAAGCACGTCTGCCTTCAGAACCTCGCTGGCTGTTATTCTGCTCCGAGCTCCGGCCAGAGGTCATGAGGGCTGCACGGGCTCCGCAGCTCTATTACCGATGAAATTAACCCCGAGCACTGTGCTCCGCATGCGCCATCTTGCTGCTCGTGTTTTAAAAATGTTTTATCAGAGTATAATACAGAATAGCACACAAATCATGAGTGTACCAGTCACAACTGTCGGTTTGTACCAAGTGCAAAGTGCAAGTGATTCTAACAGCCTGGTGAGTGTTGGCTGCTTTTATACCCGTGGGTATAAAAGCATGGGTATAAAATTTATTTTATACCCATGGGAACACGCAGCTTGTGTTCTTGGACATCAGGCCCCTCTTGCACCATGGTGCTCGTGGGATTCAGCCCCGTGGCAGCACAGAGCTATAGAGTGTCCGCTCACATTGCTGTTGGATATCCCAATTACGCAAACTTACTGCCATGGCTTTACCATTTCCACTGCTGGTGGGCACCTGGGAAGTTTCCAGTTTGGGACTATTATGGATGATACTGGAACATTCTTTACATATGTTCACAATGATTTCTGCCTGCTTTCACTTGATGTATTTATTCAGTACAAAAGATACAGGGAAGGGTGGAGAGAGGAGTCTGACCGGGCATTTGTGGAACAGCTACAATGTGCCAGGCCTACGTAGCTAACACCATCCACACACACCTGCCAGGTAGGTGTTTATGGCCCTCTGTACCCGCCGGCATGCCCAGGCCAAGGATAGAGAGTGAGCACCACCCAGGCAAGCACAGCAGGAGTTAGGCTGCTCAGTAGTGGGGCAGGTCTGGAGCCCAAGTGTGTAACCCCAAGGCCTGTGATTTAGTGGCCACAGCATGTCCCTAAAATGTCAGTGCCTGACAGCCCTACCCTGGCAGCCTCGGCAACAGGAAATGAAGCCCTGGATCCAACAAGGTTTCTTTGGTGCGTCAGATACCATCTCCTGTAAGAGACGCCACTGACATCACCAGCCAAACGTTGCAACATTTGCCGATCATCAGCAGGTTAATGAGAATTTTTCGACATTCTCATAAAATGTGCATGCCATCAGGTTAAGCTTCCAGCTGCCCTTGAAAGGCGGCTTCCGCCTCTGAAAAGCACACAGCCGAGGGTTCGGGTGACTGAGCTGCTTTGGAAACCCCTCTGGTCTCAGAGTTGGCGGAGAACGGCACGTTTCCTTCACATTCCTACTGATAAAAGTCCACTTCCTTTTGAGCGATGCCAAGGAAACAAGGGCTGGGGTTTAGCTCAGTTGGTAGAGCGCTGCTCTGCGCTTCCTGAGGACCTGGGTTCCATCGCTGGCAGCACAAAAATGGAACAAGGACGTGGCAGTTCACTCTTAAAACAATCTTGAAACAATCAGCCACTGAAAACCCTACAAGGGTCGCTATGAGTCAGACATGACTCGATTACACCTAACAACAACAAGAAAATGAGGGATTATTATATTTGTCCCTTTTCTCAATCTTGTCATAAAACACACACACACACACACACACACACACACACACACACAAATTAGAAGTTAATTCTGCTGGAGAAGTTGGTTGGAGAGTAGTAAGCCTCAGACAAGATTAATTTTGTAGGCTGAACACACAGTCACGTCCGTCCACGACATCTGTACATCAATCAGAACTGGGCTTGGGGCAGCCGGCTATTGGGACAGAGGCTGTTTCCCTCCTTGTTCTCACCCTGGAGCTGAGAATGCACAGATGGGTAGGTAAGGAGGCAGCTACGTGAGGGAAGGCATGCAAGGTGCTTGGGGCCGGTCTGTGTTATGGCCGAGGGGCAGGTGTGTTTACCCCATCTGGAAGGCTGACCTACAGGACGCTGGTCAGGCCAGTTCCTGATTTGCTTTTTTTGGTTAGGGTACATGGGATGTAGCTGTGTGAGCAGCTACGGGCAGTGGTAAGGAAAGCAGGGCTTTTCAGAGAGAAAGAGAAGTGAGAGGTGAGTGTGGTTGCTTTTCTCAAGAGGCCCAGAGGAAAACAATTCTGTTTATCCAGGATCTGCTCCCTAAGTGCCTCCCAGAGTGAACACCTAGGAGCTGGATTAATTTGGGCCCCCACGTGTCTATCTGATTGTTGTGCTGTGGGGGCTTGTGTGTTGCTGGGATGCTGAAAGCTATGCCACTGGTATCTCCAATACCAGCAGGGTCACCCATGGTGGACAGGTTTCAACTGAGCTTCGAGACTAAGACAGACTAGGGAGAAAGACCCCACAGCCAACTCCCGAAACAATTAGCCATTGGAAATTCTATGAATAGTTGAGAAGCACTGTCAAATAGAGCGCCAGAAAATGAGTCCCCCAGGCTGGGAGGCATTCAAAAGAGAACTGGGGAAGAGGTGCCTTTTCAAAGTAAAGTTGATCTTAATGATGGGAATAGATTAAAGCCCTTGGGACCTCCTTTTGCTAATGGGGCACCACTCAAAATGAGAAAAAAACACAGTGACTACAACAATGAGCTCAAACACAAAGATCGTGTGCATGGTAGTGTTTCGTTCTGTTGTACACAGGGTCACTATGAGTTAGATCCAATCCGACAGCACCAACCAAAGCTTACATGTTCAAGTTCTGGGGTTACATCCTAGAGTAAGAGCCTCGGGCTGACCTTCCCCTTCTATGTCACTCTGCTTGGGCGTATCAGGCCTTGCAGAAGTCTGTCAGACAGGACTGGCCTCCAAGTGACCCTTCTCGGCGAGCACCATCTCCCTGGCTGCCTCTACTTGACCTTCCTACACCCCAATGCCAAGACTGCCCCTCCAGCTCCCAGGTTCAGTGTTATGGGTGGAATTTCACCCCGGGAGCCTGGGTCTCTTTTGTCTTGCTCATCACGGTAAAGATGAAGCGACAGGTAGGCGCAGCTTCCTGGTGTGTTACTCAGCAGATTGGGAATGCGTGAAAGGTGAGAGGCCAGCTATGGATCAGTGTGACTCAGCGCAGCACATTCCACAGAAGCCAGGGAACGTGGCGAGGCCGCATGGCCGGTGGGCGTCAGAGCTTTGCTTAGTCCTGGAGGCCTGGCTCGCGGTCTGGGCTCCCCACCACTGTTCCTTCCTGCTGTGTCCTGGAGCATGGGAGGAGAGATCAAGCCGCCCTTGCAGCCAGCAATGACTGGTTCAAATGAGGCTGTGGAGACGCCTGCTCAAAGGCCAGCGCCAGGGCCCAGGAGGCCAGCTCTGGCCTCCCCCTGCCTTTAACCTGTCAGGTGTTGCCAAAGCAAGGGTTTGGAAGGGGCTGAGGTCTCCCGGCCCAGGACACTGACTCATCGTGAAGACTGAGTCGTAGGAGGAAGCCAAGCTCTCCCCCAAGGGCAGAACCGTCACCCAGACCTGCTCTCTGCTTCCAGAACACTCAGGCTTGAAATGCAAATTACGGCTTTGATACGATTCCAGCTGGGCTCCCCTGACTTGCTTCCAAGGAATGTGTTCAGAGGAGAGGCGCAGTCTCCAGAGCGGCTGGCAGCCCCGCCAGAGCTCCCTGGGGCGCCTCTAGGATGTGCCCTGCCAAGAGCTCCTGCTCCCCAAACCTGGCCCTGAGGCCACTGGGCTCCTGGCACCTCAGCCAGGTGAAACCAGCTGGCCTGGCAGAGAGCAGAAGGAACCGGGCACTGGGACACACGCCCCACAGGCGTCTGCCACCAGGGACGCAGCCTCCCTGGGCCCAGCCCCGCATCAGCCTCAAAGGCTTGTGTGTGCTGCGGTGGCACGGAGGGGCCCCCACCAGGGCAGCCTCCTGGGTGCTCCAGCCTCCACCTCTCGCTGTTTCTGAAGGAGAAACTCAGGCACAGGCCAAAAGCCACACAGAACGTTTAGCAGCTGGGCAGAGGACAAGTCTGAGCACATGGCCGTGTGGCACAGCCCAGGCCTCGCTCGCACGGTGCCTCTGAACGCGGTTTCAACTCCAACGCCCCAGGGAGCAGGCAGGAAGAACGGTGGCTCGGAGCTGGACTTGGGGCCAGACTTCCAGGGCTGCCACCATCCAGCCACGTAGCGCTCACTGCAGCAGCACCCACAGTGGAGCCCTGCTCACTCGAGAAGGGAACCAGAGACCCCAAGGACGGTCACGGAGCAGCCACATGCAGCGCAGGGAGAAGCACTGTCCCGTGAGCTGCCTAGATGTACCCCACCCTCCCACCTGCATGGCAGCGCCACAGCTCAGGAGGGTCAGGTGGCGGTTCAGGGCCCAAGGCTCCCTTCCCGGGCAGTGGCCACCTGCACCCTCCAGGTGTGGCGCTTTGTGTGACTTGCTTCTCTAAACAAAGCACAGCCGCCTGCCCGACCCATGCCACCACCTCCTCCTGACCATTCAGTGCCATGAAAGGAGCAAACGGGGCCGGCCCCTCCCCCTGCGGTGGCAGTCGAGGACACAAAGGGAAGTGAGTGCCTCAGAGTCACACGAGGCTGGCCAGGGGCTGGGCCCAGGTCAGCAGGGGCTCAGAGCAGCTGTGCCTCCTGCAGAGGTGCCTGGCTCCCCCAAGTGGCCCTGGTGGCTCATGGAAGCCCAGGTGAGAAGCCAGGAAAGCCTGACAGTGAGTTGTTGTTGTTAGGTGCTGCTGAGTCGACTCCGACTCATAGCAACCCTCATACGGTTTTCAATGGCTGACTATTTAGGGATTGCCATGGGAGTGGGTTGCCACGTCCTTCTCCCATTTTTGCGGTGCTTCGAATCGAACTCGGGACCTCAGAGACTGCAGCGCTGCGCTCTACCAACTGAGCTAAATCCCAGCCAGCTGACAGTGAGTAGGGTGGTTACTTGTCCAGAAACCTCTCCCCAGGCCCCAGGAGGCTGGGGTAAGACTGTGAGAGATTTCTTGGGAAGCTCCTGAAACACACCGGCTCGTGGGAATCAGCCACCACTGTCCTCCGCTGTCAGCTGGGAGAAATAAAAGTAGGGAGAGGTGAAGTTACTCACCCAGGGCCACTTGGCTGAGCTGGACCTGAGCCCGAGAGCACCTGCCTCTAACCCTCAAAGTGTTTTCCCCTCAGACTCCTCGTGGCCAGCTACCACGAAACACAGGTCAGGAGAAGGACGACGAATACCATTACTATGACCCTTTCTTTCTCTTTGCTTTTTCCTGGGCTTAGAGATGCCTATCTAACAAACTCAGATCTTAGTAACTCCTGGCACCAGGACTTGCCCTCAGCAAACCTTCTAGTGAGGCATTTTGCTGTCCCTCCATCCTCCCACGCTGACCGGAGACCCTCCTGCCATTGGGCAGAGCTGGAGAGACGGAAGGTACAAGCGGTCGGGGCGCCCGGTGCCTTCTGCGGAGACGAACACCTTCTCAAGCTCTGTGCGCATTTGTCTGCTGGGCGCAGGCAGCTCTGGTGGGCAGGTCTCTTGGGAGCCCTAGTGCCACATGGAGCAGGTGCTGAGGGGGCCCAGGTGGGAGAGGCCACCGCTCACTCTGAGCTCCCCCTTTGCAGCCCATGATCCACGTGAAGCTGCAGTGGCTTGAGACGGATGAGAAAGGTCCAAGGGCCGGCGAATGCCACAAGGAACTTGAGCATCAAAGAGTCCCGGGTAGCTGGGCATGGTGGCGCACGCCTGTAATCCTAAGGGCTTGGGAGGCGGAGCCAGGAGGATCGCAAGTTCGAGACCAGAGGAAGTCTGCGTAACTTAGCAAGACCTTGTCCAAAAAGTAAAGGGAAAAAAAAAAAAAAAGGGCTGGGGGTGCAGCTCAGTGGTCCAGCACTTGCAGAGCATGCAGGCGCGAGGCCCTGGGTTCAACCCCTAGTACCGCAAAAAAAAAAAGAGTCCCAGGTGAGTTCTGGACAGCACGTCCTCGCTGACGTGGGCAGCTGCTACACTGCACGAGAACAGACTCTGCACCTCTCTGCCCAAAGCTCTTGGATGGCTTCATCACATGTAGAAGAAACTCAGGTACCGAGACCCCTGGGCCCCACAGACCTGGCCCTTGCTGTCTTCCTTGCCCTTACTTCTTACCACCTTCACCTCACCAGGCCCCTCGGGTCTGTCTCCCTGTGCGTACTCGCTGTTGACTACGACAACCGGGCCTTTGCACTTGCTGTTCTCCCCTCTCCAAATATCCCTGCCCCCTCTCGCATCTGAGCCTCTCACCCAGGCTCCAGCACACAAAGTCAGGCCTCTGTAACCAAACAGGGACAGCTTCATCCGCACCCCTCACCAGCCACACACTCAGGCAGCTTCACTTTAATTTGGTCTACCTATCACTACCCTAGGGCTGGGATTTAGCTCAGTTGGTAGAGCACTGCTCTGCAGTCTCTGAGGTCCTGAGTTCAATTCCCAGCACCGCAAAAACAGGAGAAGGACCTGGCAACCCACTCCCAAGGCAATCCCAAAACAGTCAGCCATTGAAAACCCTATGAGGGTCGCTATGAGTCGGTACCGATCTGACGGCACCTAACAACAACAACAACAATCACTACCCTATGTAATACAGTAAGTGGATACATCATGATATCTAGCATGCCCTGCCTCCTCCCTCTCACAAATAAGCTCCATGCGGCCAGGAACTTTGTTTTCTTTACTTCATGCCAGCAGAGGATAAAACAGTGCTGGGCGTTGAGGACCAGCAGTGCTAGGTGTAGGGTGATGACAGTGCTAGGCGTAGAGTACTAACAGTGCTAGGTGTAGAGTACTAACAGTGCTAGGTGTCAAGTACTGACAGTGCTAGGCATAGTGCTCTGACAGTGCAAGGTGCAGAGTATTAATAGTGCTAGGTGTAGAGGTAATAGTCCCAGATGTAATAGTAACGGTGACTACAGTAATTATGGAGCAATTAAGTATATGCACTTCAGAAAATATTCAACAAGCTGATGTTCGAATGGCTTCACGCACTGAGACATTTGAGTCTATGACTTTGTGACTCCCCACAACCCTAGGAAACAGGCAGTATGTATCATCCCCATTTTACAGATGATGGACTCAAGGCCCAGGAGGGTGAACAACCTGTAGATATTTAATAAATCATTGCTGAATGAGCAGGTGAATGAAGTAGTCATCGCCAGACGTGTTTGATGGTGAGGAGGCTCATCGTCAGAGTCGCTGCGGAGACGGACAGACTCCCACGAGAGCCGAGAGCCTGTCTGGGCTCAGAAGCCACAACCCCAGGCTCCTGTCCACAGTCTGGAAGCCCTCGGGGCCAGGCCTAACTCTTCCTGGCCACGGCCTGGTGCTGCCCTAGCGGACGTGGGGACCCAGGCTGAATGCTGGTGCCCGGCCACGACACGCCTAGGAGGAAGCCCCCTCCCCTTCTAGGGTCACCCAGCCTGGCAGTAGCCTCGAGACTTCCTGGTGCTGCCCGTGGGGGTGACGTTCACCTCTCAGGTGACAGAGCAGCTGTGCCGATCCAGTGTCAGGGTGTGACTGCCTGGAGGCTCAGCAGCTGAGTGTCAGCTGCCACCTGGGACTGGGGGGGAGGCCCTCCGCGGCGGGCCTGTCACGTGGGGCCATGTGACCAAGGCGGCTTGGCACGGCCCCTCCCTCCCATGCCTGGCTGGCACCCTCTCTGCTGCCTGACTCTCGTGAGCTCTGGCTGAGTGGACAGCAGGACAGCTGAGCTCTGCTCCCGGAAGACACGCTGCGGGCTGCAGTGGGAAAGGACCGGGCACTTGAGGTCGGGATGGGGCCCAGGGCTTGCTGGGGAATTGAAGTGACCAGATTCTCAGGCCTCGATGGCTGCAGATGGTTTCCACAGGGCCAGCCCTGCCAGATGCCGTGTTGTGGCCCTCTGGGAGACAGAGAAAGCCCCCTTCCTTCACGGATGTAACAAAACGAAACTGCTCCCCTGGGGTGAGGGGGTGGGAGTGCCCACTGCCTGACCCAACACAGGGCTCTTGGGCTCGGGTTCCAGGAGGGCACCAGGAGAAGTCAGGCTCCTGTCACCAAAAGAAGGGACCAGAAGCTGAGTAAGGAAAATGAGCAGGAAGCCCACATGCTCAGTCCCCAGGGGCCATAGCTTGCCGAGGAGCACAGGGAAGACAGGTTAATGGATCCTCTCTCGCCTCAAGTTCATCTTTCCCAGAAGGTCTGAGGCCTCTCAGAGATTTACACATCACTGGAGGCTGCAGGGCAGGAAAATGCTCTGTCATGCAAATCCATTCCCCTGCCACTGACTGGTCTCTGTCCCTCATTTGGGTACAGGATATTTTTAGCAGATTCCCAGCACCAAAGCACACTGGATTCACAGAGCGCCCCTGTGTGCTGGGGAAAGTGGCAGCACCGCAGAGCACAAGGGTGCAGGCTGGGTTGGGGGTGTTCTCTCTGTTCCCTCTACAAACGCCCCAGAGGGAGCCCTGCCCTGGAGCCAAATAAGTTTCTGATTCCCCTTTATGTTTAAATCGGGACAGGGTAACAGGAGATGGTGAACACAGAGAAAGGGGATTCAAGGGCAAAAATTCAAGGGCAGGGGGCCAGTGGGAAAGAATTTGGAGCCTGACATCTTAGAAATTGGATATGCTGGTTTGCAAGCCTAAATCGCTTGAGCTGTCTTCTGGGAATGGAAGGAATTAGGGGTTTTGTTATCTTACGCTGTGATCTTCTCCCCACAAAGGCAGGTCCCTTCTTTAATTCTGGGGCTAGAGATGCACCCCTGACCCACATGCCGGGCTCCGAATCAGCAGTTTTTAAATGACATGAGGCAATTTCCTTGCATGAAAGTAATGCTAGATTTTTTTTTCTTTTTAGTGCGAAACAATCTAAACCCACAGAAGAAACTAGCAAGCCTCCGTTTTCCTTTAACTCAGTGCCAACAACGATCCACTAGCGAAGACAGTGCTTAAGCGCAGCTACCGTATCATCTGCACCGGAAGCCCTTAGAAGTCTTATTAGAAATGCAAATTCCTGGACCCCATCCCAGACCAAGTATACCACAAGTTGGGGATTCAAGTCTGACAATCTGTACGTCTGCCATCTGTCACTCCAGAGGCTTCACAGATAGTCCAGTGTGAGGTCTCCTGGTGGGGTCCTGACTCTGCCCTGTGCTACCTGGGTGACTGAACAAGTTTCTTCTGCCTTCTCAGCTGATGTCTCCCTCAGAATGTGGCCATTCCAGGGTTGTGGAGAGGAATAAGCAAGATGACGTAAGGGAAAGGCAGTGATGACATTGCCACCACGGGGTCTAGACGGCACTGATGGACATCTTGGGCCAGATTGAGCTGCTGCTGCCCAGAAGCAGGCATCAAGTAGGATGCCCTGGCTCCCAGAGGTGGGCGGTTGTCTCAGCTTGGACTATTACAACAAAATGCACAGATGGGGAACTGACAGACAGAGACTATTTTCTCGAAGCTATGGAGGCTGGAAAGTCCAAGATCACTGGGCTAGTTTGGTTGTGTTCTGGTCCTGGATTGCACATGGTAGCCTTCTTCCCATGTCCTCACATGGCAGAGGGAAGATTCTCTCTCCCTCTTTGTACAAGGCCTCAGCCCCTTGTTGTTGTTGTCAGGTGCCACTGAGTCAGGTCCAACTCTGTACAACAGAATGAAACACTCCCCGACACTGTGCCATGCCCAGCATCATGTTAGTGCTTCTCTGCTGATCATAGAGTCTTAGATGGCTGAAGTTTCAGGTGTGGGCTGCCAGGTTCTTCTCCCATTTTTGTGGTGCTGGGGAGCCAACCCGAGGCCTCAGAGCCTAACTCGATGGCACCTAACAACAACAACAACAATGTACAAGAGTACAAGTGCTTTACCAAAGGAGCCAAACCCTGGCCCCAGGCCCTTATTAGGGCCCTTAATTACTTCCTAAATGCCCCATATCTGACTATAGTTACATTGGGAGTTAAGGCTCCAGCCTATGGATTTGATGGCGGGGGGCACAGCTCAGACCGCAGCATGGTAGAAGCCAGTGTGGTGTACCCAGGTCCAGCAGGTGGCCCGGGCTCTGTGCTCGGAGCAGGCTGCCTGCACCTTGCTATGGATTGAACACAAAGTGTCCCTTGCAGGCTTGTGTGTTAAAGCCTTGGTCCCTAGCTGGTGGTGCTACTTTGAAAGGTTCTGGAAACTTCAGGAGGTGGGGCCCAGCGGGAGGCAGTGGGTCCCTGGAGCCGGGTCTTTGGGCCTATCTTGTCTTTGGCTCCTTCCTGCTTCTCACCTTCAGGTTCTGTGCCAGTGAGGTGCAGGAGCTCCTCCATGCCACATGTTCCTGCCGCCATGATGTTCTTGCCCATGCGCACGAGGCCCAGTGACCACGGACGGAATCCTCTGAAACCATGAGCAAAACAAACCCTTCCTCTCTTCAGTTGTTTGTGTCAGGTATTTTGACCACAGTGACAAAAAGTAACTAGTACAGGTCTCCGCTGTCCCGGCCCCAGGGGCCACTGTGGGTGCTTCTCAGGAACATCTGGGCTGGTTCTTTGCATCCTGGGATTCTAAGCTACGCAGTAGCCTTCAATACCTTTCTTCTTCTCCTCTCTCATGCTTTTTTTTTTTTTTTTGGGGTCCACTGTAACTAGCTAGGCTGGGATTTAGCTCAAGTTGGTAGAGTGCTGCTCTGCAGTCTCTGAGGTCCTGAGTTCGATTCCCAGCACCGCAAAATGGAAGAAGGACCTGGCAACCCACTCCCAAGGCAATCCTGAAACAGTCAGCCACTGAAAACCCTATGAGGGTCGCTATGAGTCGGACTCGACGCGAGGGCACCTAACAATAACAATAACATAACTAGCTAGGTGGGAGAAGGATGTGGCAATCCACTCCCAAGGCAATCCCGAAAACAGCCATTGAAAACCCTCTGAGGGTCACTATGAGTTGGACACGACTCATGGCACCTAACAACAACAACGTAACTAGCTAGAGCAAGTTCTGGGTCCAGGGCTAAGGCCTGCTACTAGGCCGGATGGGACCCCCTTCCACAGAGCACAAAGCTGCCGGCCTGCATCTTTACTGGGATTCTTTAGTCCCTGTTCTCCAGAAGGAGGCCTGTCCCACTTCCATCCCCTTCTTTTGAGAGTGTGCATTGTTTTTCTTTCTGGTGTTGGCCTTTAGAGAGGGAAAGGGCTGCCTATTGCTGCCTGTCCTGAGGTCCCAGGCTGCCACACCACCACACGGTTTCTCACCCATGGAGGCTCCCTGCTTTCTCTGAGCTGGGACCTGTCAACCACCCACAAGTACTCATGAAGCCCCTTCTCCTTGCGGCAGCCCTGACTGGCTCCTTCCCACACAAGCACCAGCCCAGAACCCCAGCCCCCCAACTCCTACCCCTGCTGTCCTGCACCTCAACCTGGACGATGTTGCAAAGTCCTCCTGGCGCCTGCAGTGGGCAGAGCTGTGCCTGTGTCGTCTTGCTAGCTGACTCCCGCTTATCCCCCAGAGACATCCTTCGTGACAGGAAGACCCACATCTGATGGAGCGCTGCTGGCTTAGGAACGGGTGGCTTCCCCTGGCCTCCTTCCTCCTGTGGAGCTTAGTGTGGGGAATATTACCTGCCATCCCCAAACCTTGATGTGCCATTGCCTGCCAACTGAGCCTTCGGTAGGGAGTGAAAAAGGCTGAAATATGCACAAGAGGCCTGCAGCCATAGCCCGGTGGCATCCAATCCTGTCAGATCTCAGAAGCTAAGCAGGGATGGGCCTGGTTAGTGCTTGGATGGGAGACCGCCTGGGAACACCAGGTGCTGGAGGCTTGGAAGACGGACCGGTCAGCCCACTCCCATAATCAATCCACCACTAAAAACCCTAGGAACAGCAGAGAAGCACTGACAATAGTGTTTTCCCTGTTGTATGTAAGGTTGCTATGAATCAGATACAGACTCCACGGCACCTAACAACAACAATGCACAAGAGAAGCCAGTCACAAAAGGCCACGTATCAAATGGCTCCACCAAGATAGCTAGCACCTACTATAAGCCGGTCCACAGAGACAGATAGGCTGGGGGCTGCCAGGGCTGGTGTGGCAGTGTGGGGACAAGGATGGGAGGAAGTGGGGGTGATGGCCCCAGGGCACAGGGTTTCTTCTTGGGGCAATGACATATTCTAAAATAGATCCTGGTGATAGCCGCACAACTCCATAAATCTACGAAGAAGCAGTGGCGGGGCACCGACGCTGGGCAGTGGTGTGGTGTGTGGAACGCATCTCGACACGGCTCGAGTAGCGCACTCTTTTTTTTTTTTTTTTTCATTTTTTTTTTATTAGAAATTTTTAATGTACATCATAATGTGATTCATTTTGACATGCTTTTCGTTGTGACAATTTTCATATATGCAATTTGATAAGCATTATACATATAGGTTACCCCTTACCCTCCTCTATGTTTCCCCCCTCCCCCCTTCCCATCTAAGTTTCCCATCCAAGTCTTCTCTATCTTTTACTATGTAGTATTTTTCTATACATCCTTGGGTTCCATTTCTGTTTAAGATAGAAACTTTTCCTGTAGTGGTCTTTGTTTCTATCTTGTTAGAACAATTACATGCGATTTTTAGTCCATTTGTATTGACCTCATTCTTATCTTCCCTCCCCCCCTTTTAATGTGATCTGACCTTTGGATAGGATTTTTCCTTCTTGTAATTTTGAGTCAGCTCTCTCATATGAGTGAGAACATGTGTTGTTTCTCTTTCTGAGCTCAAGTCGCACACTCTTTACAAAGGAAGTAGAAATGGGGGCCTCTGGCCCGGTGTGGACGCTGGGGGAGGCCGGGGGAGGACAAATGCGGAGGCCTCATGGCGCTCCGCTGACAGGCACCACGATAGGGGAGAATGGGATCTCAGCCCCTGGGCCACATTTCGTGCCACAGATGAGAAATCCCTAAAGGTCCTGAGCTGCTGAAGGTCCCTGAGCCAAGCGGGAGGACAAACGTCATGGGGTGCAAGGCAAAGAGCATTTCCCAGGCAGAGGGGGCTGTGTGCTCATTTATTCGTCCCACAAACATCTGAGCACCAACCAGGTGCCAACGACTCTCGGGGTGAGGAAATGAGGCCAAGGGACCTGGCAGGCTAGCGGGGAGATAGAGGGGTAAACTGAGGGCAGCGCCTCATGGACAGCACTTCCGCAGGAGCACTCACAGGTGGCCGGAAGGATGGGGCATGGACAATGCTCAGCACCCAGTGTCCTCGACATACTGTGCCATTGACTCTTTGACCTCTGTGGATCGACTGTGGTGGTTCAGACCTGGGTGACCATAGCCTTGGTGTTAGAATAGTGGCTGTGAGTACGGAGATGTTAGGGCATCATCAGGGCCGCCCCCCACCCCGCGCCCTGCCGTGTCTCATGGTACCTCCCGGCACTGCTGGAATATTCCACGAGTACCACCCCATGGAATGGGGAACCACCCCCCGTTGGGGTAGGTGGGTGCCATGGTTGCCAGGGCAAGGTGTCTAGGAACCTCCTGGCAGAGGCTCCCAAAGGGCATAGGAAGCGACTCAGACAGGGGACAGAGAACTAAGGACACATGGCCCACTTTGAGAAGAGGGAGGCAGCCTGGGCGGCCCAGAGCCCAGGGCGGGGCTGAGCAGAGGGTGGGAGACAAGGTCCAGCCAATGATGCTGGAGCTCGGAGGGCCAAGGAATCTGGGCTTCTGTGGCGGCTGCAGCTTCCCAATGGCCTCCAAGGTGTGAAGGTGCCGTGGGCGGGGAGGCAGAGGGGGGCTGTTGGGCAGCCTCCTCTCCCCTTCAACAGTGTTCCACAGGGCCGGGAGCGCCAGGCGCTTCCGCTTGTCCTGCTCCTGAGCCTGAGGTGTCTCCGGCAGAAGCAGAGACCTGGCCCTCCTCCCCTGCCTCCACCACCAGGGCTGCTGGGCGGGTCTGTGGGGTGGTATGCGTGGAATATTCCAGCAGTGCCAGGAGGTGCTGTGGGACAGGGTGGGGCGTGGGGTCAGGGGTGGCCTTGATGATGGCATAGCGTCTCCACACTCACAGCCGCCATTCTAACACCAAGGCTGTTGTCACTCGATCCTGAGCCACAAGGATCGACCCACAGAGGTCAAAGAGTGACAGCACAGTACGCCGAGGACACCGGGTGCTAAGCACTGTCCACGCCCCAGGAGGGAAAGTGACGTCATCTACCCCCATGGAAATACATGGGCTCTTTGACCCAGTGATTTACCCTAGGAATTTATTCCATGGATATAGTTACACGTATGCCCCAAAGTATGTGCAACAGTATTCATTGCAACTTTTTTTTTTTTTTCAGTACTGGGGATTGAACCCAGGGCCTTGCGCTTGCATACTCTGCAAGTTCTGGACCACTGAGCTGCACCCTCAGCCCAATTTTCTACTTTTTGAGACAGGGTCTTGCTAAGTTACACAGACTGCCTCTGGTCTTGAACTTGCAATCCTCCTGCCTCTGCCTCCCAAGCTGCTGGGATTACAGATGTGCACCACCGTGTCTGGCTTCCAAGTCTTTTTTTTTTTTTTTTTTTTTGGTCTCAAGTCTCACTATGTTTCAAGGTTGCTTTCAAACTACAGGGCTCAAGGGATCCTTCCAGCTCAGTCTCCCAAGGAGCCACAACTACAGGTGAGTACCTCTATGCCTGGCTATATTATGACATTTCTTAAATAAATAGCAAAGAATTGAGAATAGCTTTGTCAATAAAGGACAGGTTAAATAATTCACGGACTAGCTACACAGTAGAGTACTATGCAGCCAGGAAAAGAATGGGGTATCTCCTTTTTGCCATTGGGAAATGACTGCAAGCACACACTGTTGAGAAAGTTGTCAGAACAGAAATGACATTGTTTGTGTCAAGCTTTAACAAAACAATAAATAAAAATAAAACAGATAAGGCTGGAGGATTACGAAGACGGAGACCTTACACTACGTCTGATAACAGGAACTATCACAAAAGACTGCCAAAACCACAGCCTTGCACAAAGGCGGCTGCTACCCAACGTAGAAAATATTTCTGCAAGAACATCTGCCCAGCAACCGCCTGTTTAACCTTGGACGGATACCACTTTTGTTATTGATCCTTGAGGCCAAGGGTTATTGTTTCAAAAAATCTGGTGTAATCCTCCCATCTTGCCTCATTTTCCTCGAATAAACACATAGTTTACCACGGCATGCATGTTCCCGCTGCAGCGCTGGGCTAGTCCTAACTAAAAGTGTCAATTTTTGGAGAATGTCTCGTGGTTGTGTAGGATGACAAGGTTCAAGGGCTAAAAAGCAGGCCGCAGAGCAGTGTGTATGATATGGTGTCACTTTGTTGTTAAGTTCCATCGAGTCAGTCTGACTCTGACTCTCAAAGGGTTTTCAATGGCTGATTGTTTCGTGAGTGGGCTGCCACCCCCTTCTCCCATTTTGCGGTGCTGAGGATGGAACCCAGGGCCTCAGAGAGTGCAGGGCAGCACCCCATCAACTGAGCAAAGCCACAGCCCCATGGTACCACTAGCACCAAAAAAAAAAAAGAAAGAAAGAAAACACTCGTAAGAGTTTGGAGTTTCTTCGAAAGCCTGTGAGGTAACTCGCCTCCAGACAGAGGAAGAGGAACTGGGAACTGGGTCCCAAAGGGGGAGCGTGCCTTACTTCTTACTGTATACCTTCTGTCCTTTTTGAATGTTTTCCCAAGCACATACATTGCCTGTTTAATACATAAACATTTAAACGGAAACATCAGAACGTTATTCAGGGACTGAAGTTGATCTCCTGAAATTCTAACAGATTCCACAAACCACTCAGTGCCCAGGCACCTCATTTGCAAAACAGGTGCAGAGAACTCCCACCTACTGGCGGGCACGCGGAGGCTGGGCGCAGAGCCCATCAGATTCCTGCCTGCTCTATGATCTCCCCGGCTGTAGCACCTCGAAAGATTATGGCTCCTCGAGATGCCGCCCCAGGACTCTGTGGCCTGAGTCCTCTGTAAACAAAGCTAAATAACGCTCAGCTTGTAGATCCCAAAGCCCTGCACTGGACACAGCTCTAAGGCTGTGGGGATCTAAGGCTGTTGTTGTTAGGTGCCGTCGAGTCGAGTCCGACTCATAGCTACCCTCACAGGATTTTCAATGGCTGACTGTTTCGCGATTGCCTTGGGAATGGGTTGCCACGTCCTTCTCCCATTTTTGCGGTGCTGGGAATCAAACTTGGGACCTCAGAGACTGCAGCACAACACTCTACCAACTGAGCTAAATCCCAGCCCCTAAGGCTACAGCACTATTTGAAAATTCCTCCTCCTTCCACTGTACTGACCCGCCCTGCCCCACAGCCAGCCACCTGTCTCCACTCAGACAAGAGGGCACAGGCCCTTAGCTTCCTTTCCTTCTCCATGCATCAGCCCCGGTGCAGGTGCTAGTGTGCAGCTCGGTGGTAAAGCCCTGGCCAGCATGGTGAGGCCGTGGCTCCCCCCAACCCCCACTCCCAGCACCACAAACAACAACAAACTGCACCCCAGAAGGCTGAGGTACTGGGCACTTATTCCTCCTCCCCCAGGGGTCCCTGCTTTGATGAGGGCAGGCGAGGCTTCTGCAGGCAGTGGGGCCGGGGAATCCCAGCTACTCTACTGAAATACCAGCAGGGCTCTGGAGGTGATAGACTGGGACGGCAGCCTTGTTGTTCCATGAGGTTCCATGTGGCAAGGGGACGGGAGTGTGTGTGTGTGTGTGTGTGTGTGTGTGTGTCCCTCTTCCCATCGCTGGCAGACGGCTCAGCACGGTCCGGGTCTCGGGCTGTCTGTCGCCTGGCACTTTCTTATTATGGACGTGCCGCTAACACATTCCGAAAGCGATTAGATAGCCTCGCTCCCGGCAAGTTCCGATTACATGACATTCCTCGATTCCTCTAACGCCTGCCGCGCCTCCAGCTGGCTCCAGGGACGCGTCTGCCCCCTTCTCCCTCCACCCTGGAGAGCCGGGGACATTCCGGGCTCCAGTCTCCCACTCCATCCACCTCAGGAGCCCCTGCTGTGGCAGGTGGTCCACATGACATCCGGGGCCTCCCAGAAATAGTGCAGGCCTGGGGTCCCTGTTCTGCCATCTCCGGAGTCTCCTGTGACCTCTTCCCCAACGCTCAGTCACCCCCGGGGGTAATGCTGGGGGGAAGATGGGTAGTGTAACTTTTTGGGATTATACTGGGAACCTCGAGGGCCTCTGGGCCTGTGACCTGACCCCATCTGGGAATCAACCGAGGGGCCGGACTCTGCTTTCGTGATTCCAGTCAGGCTTTTACGCAGCGGACCTGGAAACCCGCTGCTTCCACAGACCAGGCTGGAGCTCGGTGGGCTCCCGTCCACTCCCCTTCCGGGACCCCCCCCCATCAAGTCGCGAACACCACAGGTTAGGCTGTTTTGACTGCTGCTTTGACTCTGCCATCCTGTGCCATGACTGAGCCCTCCAGGGCTTTGGTGATTAAGGCTGCCACCTGGCCCTTGCCACTCCGGACCTAATGACTTCCAGGGCATTTAGGCTTCCCAGCCTAGTGGGGGCCCCACTGTAGTTTCTGTCTTGCAGAGATGGGCACCTCAGGTGCACCTGGCTCTCCGCGATGAGCTGATTCATGCGCAGGTGCTGTGACTCTGAGAGGCCTCCAGTGGGGACAGTGGGACAGAGGGCGACACAGGACCACAGGCACCCCTAGCCTGGATGTCTATGTCACACCTTTGGAGTGTGGGGAAGTTGAGGGCTGCCCGCTGTGTCCGCAGGTCTCACGGCCTTACTTAGTCCACACTCCAGATAGTCCAGTGGGGCTTCTGTGGTCAGGTGTCAGGCTCATGAGGCTTCTGGGTAGAAATGCAGACCCAGCGCCCCCCGTCCTGCCTCCAGGGCAGGTCTGTGGGGTGATCCAGGTGCTGGGGAGGCCTGTGGGGTGAGCTGGGTGGGTTCCTTCATAGCACATGAGAGGAGTGCCCTGTGCCCGTCCCAGGGCAAGAGGAAGAGGGCTGACACTGCCTCACTTGCCCTGTCTTTGTGGACATAAGATCTTGGTCCCTAAGGGCCATGACACTAAAAGGAGCAGATGGGTAGCGGTGCAAGCATCCTTTGAGTGTGAACGGGTGAACGTGAGGGAGTGGATGTCACTTAGTATAGGGAGAAATTGGGAGGAAATTGGCAAAATCCCAAAACTGGGAAAATGGCTTTTGAAGATCTGGTTTGTAAATTAGAAATCTAGGGAAAATGAAAGTAACTTGGTTGCATGTTTGCACAAAACCCTTCACAAATCCCCCGAACCTGATTGGACAATTGGACTCAAAGCTGATTGGCTCAGGCCATTCTGTGGGCAAGCTATATAAGGAGCCGTACTGCGGCAGCTTGGCCCTTTTCTCGTTCTGACCGTCGGCAAGGAAACAACTCCCCCTTTTTCGCCCAGACCTTTGACCACCAACAAGGAAAGACCCCCTTTTTGCCTGGACCACTGATAAGGAAACAGCTCTCTCTCCTCTTTCGCCTGGACCGTCAATGAGGAAAGAATGCTCTTCCACAGCGACCATCAACAAGGAAAGAACTCGCTCTCAGCTGAGACCACCAACACGGAAGCACCTCCCTGTGAGGCAGTATAAGAGCTGCTAGCACTTAAAGCTGTACACTTTGGGTTTTCTCTCTGCCATGATAAAGGGCAGAGAAATAAAGAGCTGTGTTTGTCCCCACAAGGCAAAAGCACCTGAGGCTTTTCCTTTCTCCTATCTGCCAGCATCCCGAGGGCCGCAGGAGTCCATGCCCCTCACCCGAGGGTCCCAAGTGAATTGCGTTTAGTATCTTTGTGTGTGGCAGCACTGCCCGTCCAAACATCCAGGTCGGACCTGGAGGTGCGTGCCCCACAACTTAGCTCAGTGTCGCTGTGACTGGACAACTGGAGAGAGGAAGGATGTGTTTTAGCTCACTGTTTCCGAGGCCTAGTTATGTGGGGGGGGGGGGGGCATGACGAGCAGGTGCTAGGAGATGTGGCTCTCTGCATAGTGGCAGACAAGATCAGAGAGTTCACTGGGACCTTCAACAGCCATTCCAGGGACCTGCTTCGGCCAGCCAGGTCTCACCTCCTGCAGTTCCATGGCCTCATAAAATGGCACCAACCACTGGGGGACCAACTGGGAGCCTTGGGGGACACTATATATTCAAACCATACCAAGTTCTGTCCACACAGTGGAATATTACTCAGGCTTGTAAGGAAACTGGCACATGCTACTGTACAGAGGAACCCTACATGCTCCGACACAGACAACCAAGAGGACATCATGCTGTGTGAAACAACCCAGCGGGGAGGGCAAATATGGCGCAATCCCACTCACAGGAGGCCCCCAGAGTCTCCAAGGTCACAGAGACAGAGTGGAACGGGGGCTGCCAGGAGATGTGAGGGGGGAATCACGGGGAGGGGTGAGAATGAGTTCTGTGAGAGGAGGAGGTGATGGCTGTGTTGCAGTGTGAATACACTGAATACTGTTGAGCTGCACACTTAAGGGTGAAATGGTAAATTTTATGTTGTGTCTATCATAGTTAAAGCTAAAAGAAAGAGGAAGAGGAGGAAGAAGAGGAAGAGGAGGAAGGGGAGGAGGAGGAGGGGGGAGGGAGAGGAGGAGGGAGAAGAGGAAGAGGAGAAAGAGGAGGAGGTGGAGATGAAGAAAGGAGAAGAGGGTGCATTACTAAGGGCCCTTGGAAGTGGGGGTCCTCTGGAGTGGAGAGGGCTACCCAGGAAAGTCAAATCCAAGCACCCTGGTGCCCCTGGCTGCCCCTGGTCTGAGTGCAGAGGGCGTGGGGTTCTGTCCACACTCAGCTGAGTTCTCAGACCCACCCACTTCCATTTCCATTCCTGCCCATTTCAGAGCCGGGGGCTCAGACAGCATCCTGGCAAGCCTCCTACCTGACATCAAAACCCCACCTGCAGAACCAGGCAGACCGCAGCGCTGCAGGCAGGGCAGGTACCCAGGGGACACGGCCTCGACTCACTGTGTCATGGCAGCCACCACGGGAAGCATGGTCACCCCCACTCTCAGACAAGGCAGAAGCATGACATGAACCCACAGCCAAGATGCAGAGGGACCGGGTCCACGAGATGCCCCTTCCACCCCGAAACAGCCATTTCCAGATCAATGTCCCGGCTTTCAAACATGCTGAAGTATTATTTAACTTTTATGGTTTGGAAAACGCAATCAAATGCACCACAAATAATGACATGTCCTGTCATGGAGAAGGCATCATTTCTCTTCCTTGGAGCTGAGTGCTGTCTTCCCACAGGATGACAGAGAAGGATGTCACTACTCCTTCTCCAAAGGGACAATGGCCCTTCAAATATCTGAAAACTGACTGCTCTCCTCCCAGGCTCACTACGGTCCACACCAACATTCCAAATCTTTCAGCTCCTTTTCATATGCCACGGTTCTGGGTTCTCATGCCATCTTGCTAATTAAGTCCCTGCTCTTGAAAAATATTTACAATCTCCTACAAGAATTAAGCCGGGCTGGGATTTAGCTCAGTTGGTAGAGAGCTGCTCTGCAGTCTCTGAGGTCCCGAGTTCAATTCCCAGCACAGCAAAATGGGAGAAGGATGTGGCAACCCACTCCCAAGGCAATCCTGAAACAGTCATTGAAAACCCTATCGGGGTCACTATGAGTTGGACTTGACTCGACGGCATCTAGCAACAACAACAACAACGAGAATTAAGATTTAAAAACTGAATATGCTGGGCGTGGTGGCAACATGCCTGTCATGCAAGCACTCGGGAGGTTGAGACAAGAGGATCTTGAGTTTGAGGCCAGTCTGGACTGCATAGCAAGATTCTGTCTAAAATATAAATAAGTAAATAAAGGCTGAAAGCTCAAAATAAGACTGTTCATGATTTACTATTAAATTCTGTGGTTCATTCTGTGGTTCAGACTAGAAACAAGAAATAAAGACAGTGGAGGCTTGGAGTGTGGGGAGACGTTGTGTCCCAGTGGCCCCAAGGATGCGTGAGGTGGTTTGCCACCCATCTGGTCGTCCTGCTCTGGGGTGGGCGGTTACAGCGGCCCTGAGGAGCTACGTCGCTGCGCCTTGGAGTCCCTCTGCAGCCTCGGAACGGGGATGATTGGTCCTCTCGCGCTTTGACCTTGATTTTTCTATCCTAGGGATCACGGTGATCTATTTTGAGTGGGAGGCTGGTTGAGTGAGGGGTTGCCATAGCGATGGCAGGTGGCTGCGAACTCTGAGCTGCTGCCGTCCCAGGCACACAGAAATCCCAGTGCTGAACAGCAGGAAGAGCGTGGCCTCGGAGGACAGAGTGCCCCCATCTGCCAGGGTCTCCGTCTGCTGTCTTCAAGGGGTGCCCTGGACAGGCTAAGTCGTAGTCTTACTGGTGGGAAGCGGATCAGGGTTTGGGGTGCTGGGCAGTGCCTGGTAGAGGAACCGGGGGACCTTGCTGAAGATGGACGCCAAATCTCCACCGCCAGGTGGGTAAAGACCCCTGTATCTGTGCAGAGCTGGATGACGACGAGTGATGCTGGTGGGAGGGTCGCTCATGCGTAGTGTGAGGCACAAGTTAGGAAGCGCGGGGACGTGAAGACCCGGGGGCACCGGCTCATGACTGGCCGGGCAGGCAGGACATGCACGCAGCAACATTACCTTCTAAGACTGCGCATGTGCACCTTCCCGCCAGGGACCCTCGCGCAAGTCCAACAGGCACACAAACGCGCGAGGACGAGCGCGAGAGGGCACCGCGTCAGGGCGCCAGCCGGGAGACCACCCATGTGCACTGACAGGCGGGCGGTGGATGACTCGTGGCCTGTGCGGATCGTCGCGTGTCCTCTAGCAGGGAAGGTGGGTGAACTTCCAGTCCACGCCTGAGTTCGGTGCATCTCAAAGTGTAAGAAGCGAATGTCATACAAAGTTTCAAACCGGAAAAGTGTACCAAGCCAATGTCATACAAAGTTTCAAACCGGAAAAACCGTACCAAGCCAATGTCATACAAAGTTTCAAACCGGAAAAGTGTACCAAGCCAATGTCATACAAAGTTTCAAACCGGAAAAGCCATACCAAGCCAATGTCATACAAAGTTTCAAACCGGAAAAGCCGTACCAAGCCAATGTCATACGAAGTTTCAAACCGGATAGCACTCATCTGGGGGGAGGCGATGGAAAGGGGTTGTGGGGTGGCTTCTGGGGCGCAGGTGATGATGTTTCTTGATCGGCACACGGGTCACACCAGGACCCTCAGTTTGTGCAAATTCACCACCAGCGGGAAGCACGCTGTTCTCTGCTTGGCCTCAGTTGGCTCCGCCTCATTGCAGTTTTCCCGGCTGGCACGGCATCACAGAGGGGGACCGAAAGGTGTTTGGTACTGGGGGGCTGGAGATACACCTGTGTGTGGGGACAGGAACCTTCCAGAAGGAGACAGGATGAAGCCCCGTGTCGCTGCAGTGGGCCAGAGGTAGAAGCGTCCAGCCCTACCCAGAGGTAGAAGTGTCCAACAGGCGATGGGGTGGACTCCAAGTGACCGGCCAGCAACCATGGAGACCTGGAGATGGAGCACTGAGGAGACCTGGAAGGGGGTCCTGGGGGGCTGTGGAAGGTGAGGCTTGGTGCTTCCCAGCCTGAGCATGGCTTGGGAATGCACAGCCAGCCGGCCAGCCCGAGGGATACAGTTTTGCCCCTCTTTCTGTGGCCCAATGTGCACCCCTCCTCAGGCCACAGGCCGAAGTGGCTCAGAGGCCATTTTTAGGGCTGCAGCCTCCCAGGGCCCCCTTTCCATCAGCCTTGGCTCTTCTGCCAGGCTAAGCCACCAGGAGGAGAAGCCGGGGGTGTGGCTCATGGCACTGCAGGGGGAGAAGGGATCCAGCGCCCTCAGAGAACTCACAGAGGGCAGCCCCAGGGAAGGGAGCCTCTGTCCTCTTTCCTGCAAGCCCAGAACCCCTGCAGATAGGCTCAGGCTCATCCCTTCTTCCACAGGCTACCGCGTGTGACGGATGCAGCCCTTGGCCTCCCTGCGCCTCAGTTTCTCCATCTGCAAAAGGGAACCGCCCCCTCCATGACCTGCTTCCCTGGCTCTGACAGGATTATCAGATGTGAGGACACTGCTGAAGCCCAGCCACATGACATCCCCATGAGAAGCGATATCGATGTCCCAGTGTCTTGGCCCCAGCCCGGCTCCCGCACTGGCCGCCTCTGCTCCCCAGCTGACTCTGTCCGGTCCCTGGTCCCCCAGGCCCAGCTGCTATATGGCCCATTGCTCTTCACGTCTGCTTCTCGAGGCAAAGACATGGCGCTGCACCTGGGGACCTGCCCAGAGTCACATCAGCTCAGGGAACAAGGCTGCTGGAGCTGAGGGGGAGGGGCGGTGAGGGCTGCCTCTGGGACTCAGCGCCTGCAGCCGGCTCTCTGGGCCGGGGAGGAGAAGGTGCAGCTGGTCACTCCCGGGGCACTAGCCCCCAGCGCGGCTCCTCCCACTGGCCCATTCTCAGGGCCTCCCTCCTGTCGGTGAGTCCCGGTGTCTTTTGGCTCAGGCTCTCCAGCCTGACATCTAGGCTTTCTGAAATCCTGCCCCTGCCTTCTTTCTGGGCTCTCTTTTGACTGACCCCCAGCTCTCCACCACTCCGGCCTCACCCATGATATCCAGCGCTGGGGCCACCCCAGCTCCCGCCCAAGCCCCTAAGCATCTGGCATCAGCAGCTGTTGCTGGTAATGTCTTTTCTGTCACCAGGCGTGCCCTGCCCCCTGACGACACCACAAGCTCTACCCTGTGTCTTCACCTCATTTTCAGGTCAGCATCCCACGCAGGCCTAATCAGTACATTGACCAGACTGATTCATCAGGAACCATTTGGCTTACAGGGTGGGATGCAGCTGGGGGAGATCCTCAGAGGGCCGCTCCAGGCTGGCGGAGGGTCCGGGCTTCACGGTGGACTTCCAGCTCCTCCCAGAAGCCCCAAGACCAGTCTGACTTGGGATTCTAGTGCCTTCAGCCTTCCAGCCCCCTGTGTAGTCGGATTGCCTCAAACTAAGTCCTATGTTACAATCCACAGAAAGGGACGTAGCAGTTTCAAGAGAACGCCCGATCGGTCTGCTTTGAAAGGATCGACACATCTGATTTTTCTGAGTCTAAATTTAGAACACCAGAGTTTTCTGAAAACGAGTCATTTGCAGTGTGCTGAGCGCAGGGCTCTGTGGAATGAGGAGCTGGACAAAAGTCCCTAACTGACCCCAGAGACTGATCCTCATCCCAGCCTTGGGCAGCTCCTGCCATGCCTCAGCACCCTCAGTCTAAGAAGCCGGGCCCACACCCGGGGAGAAACTCAACACCTGCCGCCCCGGACTGGCTCAATCATCAAGAAATTATTAAGTGCCACTCGGGATCAGTTAGGATTGCTCGTCCACATTTGACAGAAAAATCCAAAATCACCGCGGCTTAAGGAGGAGAAGGCTTATCGCTTCGCATGAAGGAGGCTTGACAGGCAGGCATCCAGGTCTCCATGGCAACCCTACCACAGCAATCCAGGCTCCCATCTCTTCTCCACTGTCCTCAGCGTGGGCCTTCCACTCTCAGCAGTTGCCTCACGGTCCAGGATGGGTGCTAGAGCTCCAACCATCACATCGCCACTCAAGGTGTGGAGAAGCAAAAAGGGACAAATGGGCCCCATCTCTCCCCTGCTTGAAGAAGCTTTCTCCTATGTTTAAACAAGGTTTCCATTTGTTGTTGTTGTTATGAGTAGGTATCTGACTTACAGCGACCCTCATAGGGTTTTCAATGGCTGACTGTTTGGGGATTGCCTTGGGAGTGGGTTGCCAGGTCCTTCTCCCATTTTTGCAGTGCTGGGAATTGAACTCGGGACCTCAGAGACTGAGGTGCAGCGCTCTACCAACTGGTGTGGTCACAACCTAGAGGTGTGACCTGGGCCCTGGTCTGTGGACAGTCACGCCAGTGTGCTCTGCAGCCCGGAGCTGGGCGAGGACCTACTGAAACCCTGCCAGAAGGAGACAACGCCCCCTCGGGCCTCAGGCCAGGACAGATGGTGACCTTTACAGAAGGGGAACTGACAGGTCCTGGCTGAGAAACGCACTCAGGGCAGGAAGCCGCGGAGAAGCCTGGGCTGTGGGTGCACGAGGGCCACGCGGGTGCAGGCAGGTCGCTCGGAGAAGCAGCCCCTTCCTCTTGAGCCTCCCTGCCTGGGTGCAGGGTCGGTGGCTGGAAACTCTGCTCCCTCGGGGAAGGGGCCTCCCCGTCCAGTGGGGATGGCAATGCTCCGAAATCAAGGGTCAGGAGGACAGTGCTAACGCTGAGGCCAACATCCAGGACAAAGCACATTTTCCGATTTGCTGTAGTCCTGGTGCTCTGGCCTCTGGCCTCCCTCCCAGATTAGCCAGTTCTTAGAGACAGCAGAGGGCTCCCCCAAAACCTGCCTTTTACATGCTCACTAACTGCAGGGGTGTCTGCAGCTGTCCCACTGTGGCGTCCGATCCCACCAGATCTCGGAAGCTAAGCAGGGTCAGGCCTGGTTAATACTTGGATGGGAGACCGCCTGGGAACACCAGGGGCTGTAGGCTTGGGAGGAGGACCCAGCAACAAATTCCCAAAAACAATTGCCATCAAAAACCCTATGGATAGCAGAGAAGCACTAATAATACTGTTTTGCCTGTTGTACATAGGGTTGCTATAAGTTGAACACTGACGGGACAGCACTTAACAACAACATAGTAATATAGCCTGCAGCCATAGCCCTGTGGCATCCAATCCCGTCAGATCTCAGAAGCTAAGCAGAGTCAGGCCTGGTTAGTACGTGGATGGGAGACCACCTGGGAACACCAGGTGCTGTAGGCCTGGGAGACGGACCTGACAACCCACTCCCAAAAATCAATCGCCACTGAAAACCCTACCAACAGCAGAGAAGCATGACAATAGAACATCAACTGCACAGCGCCTAACAACAACCCAGGGGTCCCCAACTCCGGGGCTTCGGACCAGTAGAACTGTTAGGAGCTGGGCTGCAGAGCAGGCAGTGAGCGGCAGCGAGCAGGGGAACCTCATCTGCATTTACAGCCGCCTCCACTCCTCATGTTGCATTACAGCCTGAGCTCTGCCTCTGGCTTGTGAAAACCTGTCTTCCGCGAAATCGGTCCCTGGTGCCACAAAGGCCGGGGACCACCGCACTAACTGATCAGTTGTTGTTGTTGTTGTTAGGTGCCGTCGAGTCTGTATCTGACTCATAGTGACCCTCACAGGGTTTTCAATGGCTGATTGTTTTGGGATTGCCTTGGGAGTGGATTACCATGTCCTTCTCCCGTTTTTGTGGTGCTGGGAATCGAACTCCGGACCTCAGAGACTGCAGAGCGGCGCTCTACCCACTGAGCTAAATCCCAGCCCCAGGGCCCTCACTTATTCCATGTGCTAAGTATACTCCAGACACCCCTAGTCAACCACAGCGGGGAACCAGCCAGCCAGCCCTGCGCCCCGCAGCCCAGCCAGTCAGACTCTGCTCACTGCATCGCCCTTCTTCCCCTTGGAGACCAGACAAAGCCTCCCACCCTCTCTTGCCCGGCCCCTCTGCCTGGGCCCAGCCTTGGGGCATTTCTGTGCGCCCCTACCCCACTCGGCACAGCAGCCCTCCTCTTCGCACGATTACACACCAGCTTCCCAATGGCAGCTGTCTTGCCACACCTGAGTCATCGCAAAACCTACATTTTAAAACACGTCTCCCATCCCCTATAATACCAGGCTTTTCTTTTTTGTTTGCCCTGTCCTAGCAGACACAAGAAGTTTTCTGTATCCAAGATATAATCAAAAAAATATGGTGTACAAAGTGTAATAAAAAAATAGTGAATGTAAAAGCTGGGCATGGTGCTGTAGGCTTGGGAGGATTGCTGGGATTGAATGCCTGTAATCCCAACAGCTCAGGAGGCGGAGGCAGGAGGATCGCAAGTTTGAGACCAGAGGCAGTCTGCATAACTTAGCGAGACCCTGTCTCAAAAAGTAAAAAAAAAATGGACTGGGGTTGCAGCTCAGGGGTCCAACACTTGCAGAGCATGCAAGCGCAAGGCCCTGGGTTCAACCCCCAGAACCACACACACACACACACAAAATAATGAATGTTAAAATTAAAAAAGATTGTCACAGTGAAGGATACATTAACATTAATCCCACCCAAAATCCTCCCCCCACCGGCTTCACATACACTGATCCCCTGGTTCTCGACGCTTCCAGAAGCGTTCCCGGAAGTCCTCTTCCGTGTTTTGTGCTTAAGAGCTTCCACACTATTTGCGGTTCGCTGACTGGAGCATCGTGGCCTTGTGGAGAGATGGAATATTGTAGATCAAGAAGCCAAGTGTAGTTGTGTGGGTGGTGCACATCCGTAATCCTGGCACTTGGGAGGCGGAGGCAGGAGGATTGTGAGCTTGAGGCCAGCCTGGGCTGCATTGTGAGATGCTGTCTCAAGAGAGAATCGCACTAGGCTATCTTTGGTCCTTCATGACAGCCATTTATCATGGGTCTCTGGGTCTGACCTACTGTATCTGTGAGTGCTGGAGAGGACCCTGGAATGTACGCCGGGCTGTGGGGCCTCTGGCCTCTACCAGCCCTAAGGCTGAGTGTGAGACAGCACCCCGATCCTTTAGGGGACTTTCCGGCTGAAGCCTACATCTGAATCCTGTGGAAGACTTGCGGGACCCTCTGGAGTCGGCCTCCTTGAGGAATCCTCCCACCATGAAAAGCTGGTGTCATTTCTTCACTGGAGGACCATGTCCTTTAGGGACCTATGTCCTTCGGGAAAACTTGAGCTCCTGTTCCAGGGTATGGTCATCTGTTTTCTTATTTCAGAGCTGTTATTTTCATTTGATGACGTTATTTGAATCACAGATACGAAAGCTCTGGGGAGGCTGAATTACGCTAAGCCGAGCCCTCACCACCTCTTCCCTCATTCGTTGTCCATTTAGGAAATCACTGTCTTAGCTCATTTGTGTTTTCTCTTCCATTTAAAAGCCTGCAGCTGTAGCCCTGTGGCATCCGATCCCGTCAGATCTCGGAAGCTAAGCAGGGTCGGGCCTGGTTAGTACCTGGATGGGAGACCGCCTGGGAACACCAGAAGGTGTAGGCTTGGGAGAAGGACCTGGCAACCCACTCCCAAAAATCAATCTGCCATTGAAAACCCTATGAACAGCAGAGAGGCACTGACCATAGTGTTTCGCCTGTTGTATGTAGGGTCGCTATGAGTCGGATACTGACTTGACGGCACCTAACAACAACAACAACAACTTCCATTTAAAAGGGGGACCAAGCATTTCAGTTACCCGACTCACCAAAACTTCCTCGGGGTCTGAGCTTGCTTCCTGCCCTCCCAGCCCTGGGGCCCTGAGCCTGGCGCTGTCCACTTCTCCACCCAGCCTGGCAGCTGCTGGTCTCCGTGTCTCCCTGCAGAGCCCCCATTCAGGCTGGATTCCTCCAGGCACAGCCGAGAGCCTGATGGAGGTGGTGGGGTGGGGGCCTTCCCCTGGGGCCATACCCTGGACCCCCCCCCCCAACACCCCTAGCAGGAGATATCGGGAGCCAGCAATGCCTGAGCCTGATGGTGGTGGTGGGGTGGGGGCCTTCCCCTGGGGCCACACCCTGGACCCCCCCCCAACACCCCTAGCAGGAGATATCGGGAGCCAGCAGCGCCTGGCCGAGGCTCGGGGCCAAGGACACAGGGTGGTGTGGAGTCGCCTCTCCCTGGGGCAACAGTCATTGTTGATTTGTTCTCGCGACTATTTGCACTGCGCATATTTTTTCTTCTCGATCACTAGAAGACGCATCTGACCGGAGGATGGAATTCCCCTTGCTCTCTACGTGAACCTCTCACGAGGAGCTGGGAGCCCACGTGATGATCTTGGAGGCCAAGGTGGAGGCCCTCAACCCACAGGCTGGTGGTGGCCTCAGGCACGGGCCACAGGGCACGGGGTTGTCGGAGGCCCGGCCAGGCGTCACAGAGCCACGTGGGGCTTCTCTGTTATGATCCCCAGTGGCGATTCTCTAATCATCCCTCTCCTTGTGTCTTCTTTCTCCCTACTCCTCTCTTCCTTCGGCCGGCAGGGCTCTGCAGTCTCAGCCTTGTGTCCTCTGATGCCTCCAGACGCCCGTGGTCCTGGCGTCGGGTGTCCAGCACTGAGAGTCTGCTCAGAACCCGGCTCTCGGGAAAAGCTGCCCCTGAGTCACGCTGCTCCTTCAAGCCTGGGCTCTTAGTTGGGGCCACCCAGCAGGGTGCCCAAGTCGCCGACTGTCCTGTGGTCACTCAGGCCCGCCGACGGTTTCTAATCGGCCCCCGTCTTGGTTAGTTTCACCTTCTTGACTTGCTCAGTACCATGGGCAGATCAGCAATTTTGGGCAACTGGGACGGGGCAGGAAAGGGCAAGGCCTGGTGGCCTGAGTCTCCTTCAGTCCCCAAGGTGCCACCATCTGAGCTGCACTGAGTAGTCCCAGGAAGTGCACCTGAGTGGCTCTGCTTCCTGCTATCCAGCCAGGTGACAACTTCGTAGCCCACTGAGTGACCTGGGTCCTTGGGGAGAAGAGAATCGGAAGGGCAGGGCGGCCCCTGGCTCCTGTCAACTGTAGGGCTCTTGTCCAAGGCATGGGTGGGGCCGGTGCCTCAGGGAAAAGTAGGCGGGACAACAGGCGTGGTGGGCAGGAGGCAGTGGGCGGGGCCCACCAGGTCTGGGGTAAGGAGATGAGCGCTCTCAAGTTATCAGTGTCCAGCCCTGCCCAGCCCCTGCCCATAGACCGGCTGCAGTTCTCAGATCTCCTGGGGAGCCCCGTCCTTACAGCTCAGGGCGCCGCGTGTCTAGGAGTCTGAGGCATGAGAAAAACTGAGCAGAACAAATGGGCACCAGGTCCGGGTGGGAACCAAGGCAGGGATGAGGGCTGTGCAGCTGCAGGCAGGGCTGGAGGCCCAACTACCACCATCCCCCCACCAACGTGGCCTTGGCTGTGGCCCCTCCCTCGGCCACGGGTTCTCTTCCTCGGGCCGCCAGGAGCTTTGCCTCTCACATGCCCAAGCCAGGTCCTCCCCAGGCCCACGACACAGTGTCCGAAGTGGCTGCTCCGCCCAGTGCCCCCAACCCCGACTCCAAGCAAGCGTCAGCTCTGCTTCCCATGCCCAGAGTCCCCAGCACGCACTGCGTCCTACATCTGCAGGGCCTGGGCCTCCGCCCATCAGAAGGCACTGACCGCAGCAGCCATGGAACTTTCTCTAAAATAGATCACATTTTAGGCCATAAATCAAGTCGAAACAAATACAGAAAAATCAAAATAATTTTGTGTATCTTATCAGACCATCATGGGATAAAACTAGAAATGAACAGCAAGACAAATCATGGATACTGTATAAATACATGGAAAATGAACAACACACTCTTAAATGACCAGTGGGTACTTGAAGAAGTCAGAGAGGAAATTAAAAACTTCCTAGAATCAAATGAAAATGAAGACACAGCCTACCAGAACACTTAGGAGACAGCAAAGTGTAAGAGGGAAATTTATAGTGATGAGTGTCTCCATTAAAAAATTAGAAAAAGCTCAAGCAAACTACTAATGATGCACCTCAAGCTCTTTAGAAAAAGAACAAACAAAATCCAAAACCAGTAGATGAAAAGAAATAATAAAGATCAGAGCAAAAAGTAATGAAATGGAGACTAAAAGACATTAAAAAGAATTGATGAAATAAGGAGCTGGTTCGTTGAAAAGATAAACAAGATTGACAAACCCTTTGCAAAACTAACCAAGGGAAAGAGAGAGAAAAGACTCAAATCAAGAAAATTAGAGATGAAAAAGAGAACTTTACAACAGATGACAATGAAATCCAGATGATCATTACGGAATACTTTTAAAAATTACATTCCAAAAAACTGGAAAACTTAAATGAGATGGATAAACTCCTAGACACATGTGACCTGCTAAAATTAAGAGGACATAAACAACTTAAACAGACCTATAATGAGAAGCAAGATCAAAGCAGTAATAAAGAGTCTCCCAACAAGGAAAAGCCCAGGACCACATGGATTCACTGCTTAATTCTACAAAATCTTTAAAGAAGAAGTAACACCAATGCTCCCCAAATTATTCCACAAAATACAAATGGAAGGAACACTACCACACTCATTGTATGAAGCCAGTATTATTACCCTGATAGCAAAACCAGAGAAGGATACATCAAAAAAGGAATACTACAGACCAATATCCCTAATGAACTTAGATGCAAAAATCCTTAACAAAATACTTGCAAATCAACTTCAACACCATATTAAAAAGATCATACATTATGATCAAGTTAGTTTCATCCCAGGAATGCAAGGCTGGTGCAACATACACAAGACAATAAACATAATACAACATACAAATAGACTCAGAAATCACACGATCCTATCAATAGATGCAGAATAGGCCTTTGACAAAGTCCAACATACTTTTCTGATGAAAGCCTCAAAGAAACTAGGACTTGAAGGAACATACCTCAACAAAATAAAGGCAATATATGAAAAACCCACTACCATCATCATACTAAATGGCGAAAAACTGAAAGCATTTCCCCTAAAATTAGGAATAAGAGGATGTCCGCTGTCTTCATTGGCATTCAATGTAGTAATTGATCTATTAGCCAGAGCAATAAGATAAGAGAAAGAAGTAAACGGGATCCAAATAGGAAAGGAAGAAGACAAATTATCTCTATTTGCAGACAACATGATCCTATACTTCTTGATGTTGTTATTAGCGGCCATCAAGTCGTGTTCAACTCAGTGGCCCTCATAGGGTTTTCAATGGCTGACTGTTTCGGGATTGCCTTGGGAGTGGATTGCCAGGTCCTTCTCCTATTTTTGCGGTGCTAGGAATTGAACACGGGACCTCAGAGACTGCAGAGCAGTGCTCTACCAACTGAGCTAAATCCTGAATTCGACCCTATACTTAAAAGACCCAAAAGACACCACCAGAAAACTCTTAGAGCTGATAAACACTTTTGACAAAGTAGCAGGATACAAACTTAACACACGAAAATCAGTAGCTTTACTTTATACCAAAAACGACGAGGCGGAGAAGGAAAACAGGAAAACAATCCCATTCACAACAGCTTTAAAACAAACAAACAAAAATACCTGGGAATAAACCTAACCAAGGAGGTAAAAGACCTCTATAATAAACATTTTAAAACATTAAAGAAAGAGATTGAAGAAGATGGAAAGATCTCCCATGCTCATGGGTTGGAAGAATTAATATAGCGAAAATGACCATATTACCAAAGCAATATACAAAATTAATGCAACCCCTATCAAAATCCCAATGACATTTTTCACAGAAATAGAGAAAACAATCCAAAAATTAATTTGGAAGCACAAAAGATCCCAAATTGCTAAAGCAATCCTGAGCAGAAAGAACAATGCAGGAGGGATCACAATTCCTGATTTCAAATTATACTACAAAGCCATAGTAACAAAAACTGCATGGTACTAGCACGAAAACAGATATGTAGTCCAATGGAACAAAATAGAGGATCCAGAAATAAACCCATGCAGCTACAGCCACCTGATATTTGACAAAGGTGTCAAAAATATAAGTTGGAGAAAAGATGCCCTTTTCAACAAATGGTGCTGGAAGAACTGGATAGCCTCATGAGGAAGAGTGAAATTAGATCCCTTTCTCACCTTGTGCAAAAATCAGTTCAGAATGGATCAAAGACCTCAATGTAAAACCTGAAACTTTGAAACTGCTACAGGAAAACAGGGGAAATGCTTCAAGACATAGGCACAGGCAGGGACTTTCTGAATAGGACCCCAAAGCACAGGAAACAATAGCAAGAACTGACAAACGGGACTGCAAGAAATTGAAAAGCTTTTGCACAGTAAAGGACACAATTATCAGAGTGAAGAGACAGCCTACAGAATGGGAGAAAATCTTGGCCAGCTGTACATCACACAGCGGGTTAATATCTAGAATATATAAAGAGCTCAAAAAAATAAACACCAAAAGAGCCAAGTATCCAATCAAACAATGGGCAAAAGAACTGAACAGTGGGTTCTCAAAAGAAGAAATACAAATGGCCAACAATCATATGAAAAAGTGTTCAACATCTTTGGCCACTTGTTGTTGTTGTTGTTGTTGTTGTTGTTGTTTGGTGCTGTCGAGTCGGTATCCAACTCATAGTGACCCTCATAGGGTTTTCAATGGCTGACTGTTTCAGGATTGCCTTGGGAGTGGATTGCCAGGCCCTTCTCCCATTTTTGTGGTGCTGGGAATTGAACTCGGGACCTCAGAGACTGCAGTGCAGCACTCTACCAACTGAGCTAAATCCCAGCCCTTTGGCCACTTGTTGTTGTTGTTAGATGCCATCGAGTCAAGTCTGACTCATAGCGACCCTCATAGGGTTTTCAACGGCTGATTGTTTCGGGATTGCCTTGGGAGTGGGTTGCCAGGTCCTTCTCCCATTTTTGTGGTGCTGGGAATTGAACTCAGGACCTCAGAGACTGCAGTGCAGCACTCTACCAACTGAGCTAAATCCCAGCCCTTTGGCCACTAGGGAAATGCAAATTGAAACTATACTGAGACACCGTCTCACTCCAGTCAGAATGGCTACCATCAATAAAACAAACATCAATAAATGCTGGTGAGCATGTGGGGAGAGAGGAGCCCTTATATGCTGCGGTGCAAATGCAGGTTGGTGCAGCCACTATGGAAATCAGTATGGAGGTAACTCAAAGAACTAAAAATAGAACTGACATATGACCAGGCTATCCCACTCCTGGGTATATATCCAAAGGAATATAAGTCAATATACCACAGAGATACCTGCTCATCCATGTTTACTGCAGCGTTATTCACAATGGGCAAGAAAGGGAATCAATCTAGGTGCCCATCAACAGATGAGTGGATACGGAAACTGTATAAATACACCATGGAGTTTTATCTAGCCATAAAGAAGGACAAAATCATAGCATTCGCTTGAAAATCAATGGAACTAGTGATCATCATTTTAAGTGAATTAAGCCAGACCCAGAAAGATAAGCATCAAATGTTTCTCTCATATGTGGATGTTAGATTTCAACATATATTCATTATTAAAACATACAGATCATGAACACAGACAGGATTTACGTAGGTAAAGATAATGAACTAAAGAACAGGGACGGGGACAAGAAGAAAGGGTAATAGGAGAAAAAAATATATCATGTATGTCACCCTTATGTCAAAATCGGGACGTACAGATACAGATTGCTGTTGTTGTTGTTAGGTGCTATTGAGTCAGTATCTGACTCATACAGACCCTATGTACAACAGGGGAAACACTATTGTCAGTGCTTCTCTGCTGTTCATAGGCTTTTCAATGGCGGATTGATTTTTGGGAGTGGGTTGCCGGGTCCGTCTCCCAAGTCTCTAGCACCTGGTGTTTCCAGGCGGTCTCCCATCCAAGTACTAACCCGGCCTGACCCTGCTTAGCTTCCCAGATCTGACAGGAGCAGATGCCACAGGGCTATAGCTGCAGGCTGTAGATAGATAGACTCACAAAAAAGATGTGCAAGTAGAAAGGAGACCATCGGTGGGGTCATGAGAGGGGAAGGGGGCAGTGGACGTTGGCAATGTACAACAACACACGTACATGGAAATGTCATAATGAGACTCATTAAGTTGTACATTAAAAATTGCTAATAAAAAAGTTTAAGAAAATAAAATAAAACAAAGCAGGCACAGTGGCACATGCTTGTAATCTCAGTGACTCGGGAGGGTGAGGCAGGAGGATTACCAGTTCTAGGCCAGAGTCTGCCTGTGTAAGTTAGTGACATCCTGACTCAAAATAAAAAAATTAAAATAGGCTGGAGGTGCAGCCCAGTGGTAGAGCACTTGCAAAGTATGTGCAAGCTCAGCCCCCAAGTACCCATGGGGAAAAAATGTTGATGATAACAAAGTTTCTGTTATGTGTATTTTACCCTAATTAAGGGCTGGGATTTAGCTCAGTTGGTAGAGTGCCACTCTGCAGTCTCTGAAGTCCTGAGTTCGATTCCCAGCACCGCAAAAATGGAAGAAGGACCTGGCAACCCACTCCCAAGGCAATCCCGAAACAGCCATTGAAAACCCTATGAGGGTCACTATGAGTCAGATACCGACTCGACTGCACCTAACAACAACAAACACCCTAATTCAACAACCTCTCAGTCTACATCGCTACGCCATCTGCCCCGTACAGGGCTTGACTCTTGCCAGCTACAGGGTCCCCAGTGCTGGGAGGGTGGCCAGCACCGAGGGGACATCAGGATCGGCACAATGTGGGTCATAGCTGGACCTGGAAGTTGGTGCCATTCTACCAGTCTCCCCTCTCCCGTGTATGTTTGAAAACTCTCATCATAAAAAGGTTCAAGATCTACACTGAGGTATTTCGAGGCAACCCAGTCAGGACACCAGTGGCCAGGCTGGAGGACGGGCAGCCAGGGGCAGAGGGAGGACTGCAAGCAGCGAGGGAGCAGCGGGGAACAAGATGGGCCAGGCGGACGGACAGACGGCTCCCCTCATCAATGCTCTCCCAGGACCCCGGGCATGACAGAGGGTGGGCAGCAGGGCTGGGGGACCAGACACACTGAACAGGGAAGGACACTGGAGCTTCTCGCGAAGATGTTATACCGTCGTGGCGCACCGGGCTCAGGAAAGGCGAGGCTGGGTGTAAAAGCCAAGGGTGGTCAGGGGCCGGGGCCTTGGGCATCACTCAGGTCTCGAACACACAAGGAGGCACCGGGTGCTTCAGGCCCCGTCCTCCCAAAGCACCTCTGAAGACTCCATGCTGATTTTATTTAATGACTCCCCTGTAACGACAGGCCTGCAGCTATGGCCCTGTGGTGTCAGATCTCGGAAGCTAAGCAGGGTCAGGCCCGGTTAGTACTTGGATGGGAGACCGCCTGGGAACACCAGGTGCTGTAGGCTTGGGAGAAGGACCTGGCAACCCACTCCCAAAAATCAATCCGCATTGAAAACTCTATGAACAGCAGAGAAGCACTGACAATAGTGTTTCCCCTGTTGTACACAGGGTTGCTATGAGTCGGATACTGACTCGACGGCACCTAACAACAACTGTAATGACAGAGGGTAGAAGCACCGCCAGGGGCACCTGCCTTTGATCTGATTAGCACAGTCCCCTCCTGCTCATCCTTTTACAGTGTCATTACCATCTCTGCATCCTTAGTCCACATGCTCTGGGTCTCTCCCCACCAAAAAGGCAGACAGAAAGGCTCAAGTAGACATTGTTCCTGTCTGGCACGCAGAGCGTGGAAACTCTGGGCAGAAGTTTTACCTTTGTGTGGCTGCAGGCGACCCTGCCTGGCTTCACAGCAGGAACTACACCCCGTGATCCAGATCTGTTCCCGGGGATTCCGTCACAGGCCCCTTTCCAGGAAGACTCCCTAAGGGAAAGGCCGCCCTCGGCCAATACCAACAGCTCAGGGACTGAGGACCCAGGCCTGGCTTTCTCTTGGTTGTTGTGGACAGTCACCAGGCTCCGGGGCCAGCTGCATGGAAGTGTGCAGTGTGTATAAACATGTGTGAGTGTGTGTGTGTGTGTGACAAGAGTGTCGAGCATGCAAGAGTGAGTCCGTGCACCCGAGAGCGCGCACACCCATGTGCATGGGTGTGTCCAGGGTGCAGGTGTGAGTGGGAGAGGGGGGGTGTACACGCTCACACGTGGGCGTGTATGTGGACAACAGAGGAGATCTCGTGTCACTTGACCGGAGGAAGCTGCCAGGTGAAACAAAGTACATCTGTCCCTGTTGGCACCAGAGGGACCACCACGGTCCCTGGAGAAGACGGCACAGCCACACAGGAAACCCCAAGGGCATGAGGGAGCAGCGCTGACTGCCGGAGCAGGTATGTGTGGGGGAGATGGTGCAGGGTGAAGCCTGGCTGCTGGGGAGCCCACATGGATGCGCTCTGCGGGGCGAAGAGGGCTCATCTGAAACTCCTGTGTTGCAGGAGTAGCCTGTGAAGGAGACGGTGCTGAGGAGCGATTCAAAACCGGACCCCGGAGTGGTCCTGCCTACAGAACTGGGAACCAGGGAACAGCCCTGGCACAGGACATGTGGCAGCGGTCACGGCACGGCCAGTAAGGTTTTGCAGAGAACTCATGGTGCAGGGCATGAGGGCTGGGGCTGCAGATAGGAGGTGCCCTTGGAAACCAGGTCCCTGCCCCAAGAGGCCAGGAGATGCTGGCTGGTGAGGTGGGCTGGCCTCGCAGAGGGGCCCTTCTGCTGGGTCTTGGAGGGTGGGTTGGGTCAGTCAGACAAAGCTGGGAGGGAAGGCTTCCACCATGGTCTGTGACCAGCAGATCCAGGCCTGGCACTGTGGGCTGGCTGGCACCTCCCCTCTGTCTCGCTTGGCTCACTGTGACTCTACTGAGGGGAAAAGTCAGGCGGCAAACCCAGACCCCCAGGCTCTGGCTCCCTGAGTGTGGCCTCGGCCTGAGCGGGCTCCCTGATCTCACAGGGAGGGCCTATGGGGCCCTGGTTTCCCTGGCCCCACGGTCAGAGCTCGAGTTTGCACACAAGCCCTTATGCACGTGGGGGAGATACAGACACGCTTTCTGATCTCAGAAGCGCTGGAGACGGGACAGCTGGCTTTTCAACCCCAGAGCAGAAACCACCATCTGGCCCACAGCGGGCATTAATGACAGGTCTGCCTGCCCAGCCCCATCAGCAAAACCAGACTTTTAGCTCAATAATAGGTTCGGATTTAATTCTGCCGCAAATGAGTGTTTATTTCTTTACTATTTAAAATGAGAGTCTTCTTTCCAGACCAGCTCTGATCTCCAGTCCAGGAAGCTGCCCCTCTCTGTGTGCTGGGCCCAGCCGCCCCGGTCCCTGGTAAGTTAACCACTGCACCCTCTCCGCTGACATACTGGTCTTTTGTTCTTCTGACAGGCTTTCTCCTTCCCAAGACTGAAAACTCCCTGAGTTCAAGAACCACTGCCTTGTAATCCCAGCGACCTGGGAAGCTGAAACAGGAGGATCATGAGTTCAAGGCCAGAAGCAGCACGTATAACTTAGACCTTGTCTAAGTAAAACAAGAAAAAGGGGCTGGGGCTGCAGCTCAGTGGTATCGCGCTTGCCTAGAATGCATGAGGCCCTGGGTTCAACTCCCAAATACTACAAGAATTGAGCCGGGTGCAGTGGCACACGCCTGTAATCCCAGCGGCTCGGGAGGCGGAGGCAAGAGGATCGCAAGTTCGAGATCAGAGGCAATCTGCGTAACTTAGCGAGCCCTGTCTCAAAAAGTAAAAAAATGGGCTGAGGGTGCAGCTCAGTGGTCCAGCACTTGCAGAGCATACAAGGGCGAGGCCCTGGGCTCAACCCCCAGTACCGCAAAAAAAAAAAAAAACCTGCAAGAATAAATAAGCCAACCACTCTCTCTTCCCTCAGCCTTCCCTGCACGCGGAGGCCATCCAGGGGGCTGTTGAACTGGAAGTGACGGGAGGCCCCGGCATACCCTATGTTTAACCCTTTCCTTTTCTTCCTGGTCTACTTCAAATTTTTTGCCCCTGAGCATGTGCCATCCCCCCTGGGACACAGTGGCCTGCCCCTGCAGCTTTCCCCATCTCTCCTCATCCCCAGGGACGCATCCTCCCCACTCTTCTGTGACCGAGCAGATAAACCACCTTACAGGGGGCTGCTCAAGATGATCCCTCGCCCTCCACACCATGACACCAGCAATGGCCATGACTCTGGGTCCTAACGCACAACATCCGGCATCCAGGGTGGAGCGGGCAGGTCTCACCCAGGCCCCCAGGAAGCCAAGAGAATGGGAAAATCCACCTTGCCTTACTCCCAGGGACTGCACGACCCACTGTGTACCTGCCTGTTGTTGTTGTTGTTGTTAGGTGCTGTCGAGTTGGTATACGACTCATAGCAACCCTCATAGGGTTTTCAATGGCTATTTCGGGATTGCCTTGGGAGTGGATTGCCAGGCCCTTTTCCCATTTTTGCGGTGCTGGGTATCGAACTCGGGACCTCAGAGACTGCAGCGTAGTACTCTACCAATTGAGCTAAATCCCAGCCCTAAGGTTTTCAATGGCTGATTGTTTTGAGATTCCCTCGGGAGTGGATTGTCACGTCCTTCTCCCATTTTTGCGGGGCTGGGAATCGAACCTGGGACCTCAGAGACTGCAGAACGGTGCTCTACCAACTGAGCTAAATCCCAGCCTGCGTACCTGCAGGTCCCTGGAAATACTGAGCCACGGGTGCTCAGTGGCCTTTTCCAGGCATGCCGGCCCCAACCCCCTCAACCTGCTATAGCAGATCCCAGGAGCCAGCAGACCACAAAGCAAGCTTCTCACAGAGGGACCAGGGATGCAAATTAGGCAGGAGTTTTCCACCCTGCCTTAACCCTTGAGCTACCAGGTCATTCAGCCATAGGACCAAGGGGCTGGAGTCCTTTCCTCCTGCCCCTCTATAATAGCTTTCTCAACACATGCGCATTTCATGTTTAACAGCCCAAACTGACAGTTCCTGTCAATGCTCCCTCTTCCCTAAGCCACGGGTTTTGCCTAAATGAGTAAAAATCAAAATTCATCACTCCATCTTATTGGGCCAGGTGAGGTCAGAGAAAAAACGCAGCTTTAGAACGAGCGACACAGGGCAGTGCCCAGCAGCTACATGACTGTCAAGCCAGGAGTCACTTATCGCCCTAACGACCGCCTCAGCGTTACACCTAGGGCGAGACGGAGCAGATGGCCACCCTGGAGTTCACGCCGGGCTCCCGACTACAGCACAGAGAAGCAGAGCGAGGGGGGTGTCCTACCGAAAAGGCCATGGGGCTCCGACTGGCGCCTCTGCGTGCTTCGGTTTTGGTCCTTGGGTTTCTTGCTGCCCCTGAGACTTCCAAAGCGCTTCATGAGTAGCGGTGGCCACAGCAGCGGTGACAGGTGGACATAGCAGGACCTGCGGAACCAGAGTTGGCCCCCGGGTGCAGGTCACCGGAAGGGGTGCAGCATCGGCTGGCGCAGGTACGGGGCTCCCCACCGCTCCGAGAGGCAGCCCCTGCTCAGCGATAGTGGGTGGATCCCGGCGTCCTCGCTGGGGGCTTGGGGATGACACAGGAGAGGGTCACAGCCCTAGGGCCAGCAGCCACGGGAGCTCGCCAGGCAATCCCGCCGTGGTTCTCACTCAAGCGTCCGTGAACGGAGCCGAGCGGCGGCTGGAGCAGCTGCCTTGCTGTCCTTAAGTAGGCAAGAAGCCGCCAGAGGCGCAGACAGAACGTCCCAGGGATCTGTTTATTTAGCTAAGGTCAGCAGCTTGCTCGGGCTCTCCCCGATTTTTTTTTTTTCCTCCTTACACTTAAAAAAGGAGGGGACACTAGATGGGCGAGGGAAGCGCAGGCCCCGCTGGTCATGTGCAGAGCTGCATGATGTCTCTTTAAAAAGACTGTAAAAGGAAACCACCCCTGTACAGACAATTCTTGGCACCAGTTGGCCGGGGCACATTCCCATTATGACATGACATCACGCAACTATTTTGATATAAGTGCTATAGGGATCCGTGGGTCAGAAGGCTCCGGCTGGGGCTTGTGGGGAAGCCACAAGTGCCAGGGCTGGAATTCGATGAATCCACTTTGGCTCACGCTGCCGCCACACTCAGGGAAAGCGGCAAGATCATCTTCGGGGAGGGGTAGGGTTGCCCCGGAATTCGGCGGAAGGTCTAGGGCGGCAAACGGGTAACTTGAGCTCCGGGCTTGCTGAGAATCGGGCAGTCACGGCGCTCAGAAAAGACTTTAGAAGGGATCTAGTTCAACCCCTCCCATTACAAACGGGGAAACTGAGGGTCCTGAGGGGGCTGTGACTTGCCCATGGCAGAACCGGGACTGGAATGCTAACCTTCTCAGTTCCTAAGACACACCTTGGATCTAATAAGACACAGCATAAAACTTTTAGTCTGCATGTGTTTTACAACTAAAAAAAGGGTAAAAAGCACAAGAGATGAAAATATTCCCAATTTTATTTTCCTTTTTTTCCCCCCTGATATCCTCACTAAGGAGAAGTTACCCATTCTGCTACCAAGCAGGCTTGTGACCTTGACAAAGCCACTTCCCATCTCTGGGCCTCAGTTTCCCCCTCTGTGAGCCAAGATGAGATCAGGTCACTGCAGGACTTTGCCTAACTGCAACAGTCCGAACTCGCACCGGGAAGGGCGTCAGTGCCGATTCCCCCCAAATGACCACCCACGTGGGTACCCAGCCCACAGGCTCTACCCTGAGGACCAGCAGCCCGCACCCCACCCCCAGGAGACGGGATCCCCTTCAAAAACTGCAGCGTCCTCTGCTGCTGATGTGTGGTTGTCACTACCTAAGGGGCACCCGGAAGCCACAGTGGAGGGAGGCTGGAGGGAGACACCTGCCTCGAGGGCAGGACCAGCACCTGCAGCCGGGCGAGCTCCCCCTTCTTTCGCCTCTTTTGCTGGCGGAGCCCAGGATTGGCCTTGCTGCCTCTTCACTGGGGACCCTCTGTGAGGCAGCGATGGGTCCCAATCTAGAGTGATGGGGAGAAAAAGGTCAGGCTGCAGGGAGCTGTGTCCAGGGCCATCTGCCGAGCAGGCCAGGGCACAGCAAGAGAAGTCCAGTTCCACCCAGCAGGAGGGAACTGGCAAAGCTCAGCTCCTGCCCCAGAACTGCTGTCCCTGGGGGCCACGCGCCTGCCATCTTCTGCCTGTAGGCCCTGGGCTCAGTGCTGGCTGACTCTATTCTTTCAAGTCCCCTCAGCTGCACCTGCCTGCGTCCTTGGACCTAGCCTGGCCACCACCCGTATTTCTGCCCCACCCCTGCCTCCTGGTGGGCTGGGATTTAGCTCGGTTGGTAGAGCGCTGCGCTGCAGCCTCTGACGTCCTGAGTTCAATTCCCAGCACTGCAAAAATGGGAGAAGGGCCTGGCAATCCACTCCCGAGGCAATCCTGAAACAGTCAGCCATTGAAAACCCTATGAGGGTTGCTAGGAGTCAGATACAACTCGACGGCACCTGACAACAACAACAACCTGCCTCCTGGACACGCCCTCCGCCGTTTACAGTGCCCCACTGTATTATCACAGCCGAGCGGATCCGGAAGCTACAGCTCAGCTTCCTTCCCACTGTTTCTACCCAATTACTGCCTACTGCAGAGACAGCCATGGACTCGGTGCTGCGCTGGTTGCCACAGAGTCAGGGAATCCCGTAAGGCCTGAGCCAGCCCTGGACAGCTGCTGGGGTTGTCCACACGGCTGTGCGTCTGAGCCCTTCGCTCCGCCCAAGGTGGTCTGGTTTCCATCCTCTTGACACACCTCGAATTTTCTAACCTCTCTGGTTTCTCTCACCCCATCTGCCCTGCCTCCTGGGGCCCTGGGTTTCCAGCCTCACCTGCTGAAACCCCATGAGACCGTCACGGCCTGGTTCAGAGGTCCCCACCTTACCCCCAAGCGAGTCCTCCCTTGTTATTTCTGGAAGGGGCCTTTCCCTCCTCCGAGGATGTTGGCTCCATGGGGCCTGCAGCACAGAGAGGCCTGGGAACCCCATGCGTGTGTCACTCACACCTCAAACATGTGGTGGAGCCCCAAGCCTCCAGCCTGGTGCCTGCGTGTCAGCAGGACTCGAGAGCAACCCTGGGTCCCACCCTAGCCTGCTCTTGCTCCCTGAAGCTGCTGCCTGGAAGGGCTGTGGCAACAGGCTCCTCCCCGCAGCTTCTGGTGGCCGGTGGGCTGGTGGGTCAGCCCTGTAGCTAAGGAGAACAGCAGAAGACCCAGGAAGAAGAGCTGGGCCCAGTTTGGTGCCTCTGCCTCCCTGCAGGGCACTGGGGGCTGGTGGGGATCTGATGGCACAGAGCCCTCAGGAAACAGCGCCCTGGCTTCGGTCTCTGGCTGGGTCCCCTCTCTGTCATCTTTCGGACACAGCAGGACAGCAGCCCTCCCAATACTAGCAAGACACTGCGCTCCCCAGGGGGGCCTCTGGCAGCCGGCCCGCACCTTCCAGGTCGGCCCCTTATCCACGCTCCCCGAGGGAGTCCAAGGAAGGATGGTGAGGGCTGCCTCCTTCCAGAGAGCAGACGTTCATGGCGGAGCAACCAACCTGCAAAGTAGGTCTTGCCCTCAGGGAGCCTGCCAGCCGGTCCGAGGCCAGAGTAAACCGTCACACGCCAGCTGCAGGAAGAAGGGGTGAGTGTGGGACCAGCTGGCACAGTGGCTGGGACGGAGCCGGAGAGTCACGGGCACAGAGGAGGGACGAGTAGGGGCTGCCCAGCCCGTGGAAAAGAGAAACCGAGCTGGCCTTGAGGGCTGCAGGCCATGGAGCCGCGGGGCCAGGCTGGGCTGGTGCAGCCTGCCAAGGACTTGGCCTTCAGAACAAGCCACCAAATCGACCCCTGGCCAGGCCCCCAGTGTGCTAGCAGATTATGTCTGTGGGTAAATACGGAAGCCAAAACTGACCGCAATTCAACTCTACAAGAGACGAAGCATGGAGGCTTTAGGGTTTCACGTTTAGATTTTTAAAAAGGAGAGAATCAGTTCAGCTTTGACCAAAAATTAAACTGTTCTCTTCATTTAAAAATAAACTAGTCAGCTGGATGTGGTGGTACAGGCCTATAATGCCAGCCCTCCGGAGGCTGAAGCAGTAGGACAGTGAGTTCATGGCCAGCCCGGGCTATAGAGCAAGACCCTTGTCTGGGGAACACAAAAGCAAAAACAAAAACAAACAAAATAAGAGCAAAATATAGCAAAAGATCTATAGGGAAAACCCACAGACCCCGTGCGCCAGCAAGAAACAGGCATGTTTAGATAAAAGATCACATGAAAAGATGCTGTGTTGAGTCAATGTAATATTCTCAACTATTACATAATACATCACGTAGAAAAGAAAGGTATTTCAAAGTTTGTTGTTGTTGTTGTTGTTAGGTGCCGTCAAATCATGTCCAACTCACAGTGACCCTCATAGGGTTGTCCGTGGCTGATTGTTTCAGGATTGCCTCGGGAGTGGATTCCCACATCCTTCTCCCATTTTTGCGGTGCTGGGAACTGAACTCTGGACCTCAGAGACTGCAGTGCAGCGCTCTACCCACTGAGCTAAATCCCAGCCCCTATTTCAAAGTTTAGTGAGTTTAAATTTGCATGGAAAAACAAACGGCAACTGAGGCAGGCCTGACAGTCCTGGACTTCCATTTAGTTGATACTGTCCATCACTCAACCAGTGGTTATTAAACCTCAAACAAATGTATCAGACAGCTGTTGATGGAGGGGATTCAGTGCTCCAAATAATCCAAAAGAAATTCTTGTCCTCCAAAAACTGTATTTTAATTAGCAAAATACTAACTCCCATTTATCAAGTGCCTGCCAAACACCAAGCGGGGGCAGTGGTCACCTTACAATTCTTATTTTCTTTTGACCCTCTCCCCCCGTCTGAAGGGCAGGGATTACTGACACCATGTCATTTAAAGATGAAAACTGAGTCAGAGAAGCAGCTTGAGCAGAATCACACGGCTCACCCATTGGGAGGACGTGGACTTGAACTCCATCTGGTTCAGGTAAATCCAAACACAGCTTTTCAGATTCCACAAGTCACATCTTTCCACCGCACTATGCTTCTCCTGCCTGCAGCTGTAGCCCTGTGGTGTCCAATCCCGTCAGATCTCAGAAGCTAAGCAGGGTCGGGCCTGGTTAGTACTTGAATGGAAGACCGCCTGGGAACACCAGGTGCTGTAGGCTTGGGAGAAGGACCCGGCAACCCACTCCCAAAAATCAATCCGTCATCGAAAACCCTATGAACAGCAGAGAAGCACTGACAGTAGTGTTTCACATGTTGTATGTAGGGTCGCTGTGAGTTGGATACCGACTCCACGGCGCCTAACAACAACAACATGCTTCTCCTTCACAGGCACATAAAAACTGAGTGACAGGCAAGAGGTCAAAGCCATGGGTTGGTTCCCACTGGACCTGAGAGAGCCCTGTGGACAGAGGGGTGTGACAGGAGCCCACCTCTCGACGTTCCTTACACTAATGTGCAATTTAAAAGCAAAAGAGAGAAGAATCACGTTTTAAAACCTCGACGTGCATCGAAGTCCACCTTACGGCACACACCAGCCTCGTGGGAGCCTGGGACAGGCGTGGGGTCGCTGACTGGACACGTGGGTGTCCATGCATTGGAGACACCTGGCAGACCAGTGTGTCTCCCTCGGGGACACTTCTCAGTGGCTGAGCACAAAAGAGGAGCAGATCCTGTTGTCTCCTCTGCCCTGCCGGGGCCGGGGCTCACTGCTGTGCCCGGCTCTGGGCTCCGCATTCCGAATTCATTTACCGGTGACATTTGGTACCTTTGCAGAGGGAAGTAAGGCTGTGACACTTTAGGGAAGGATGAAGAAAAGACTTCCCCGGTGGAGCCGGGCGCGGTGGCGCACGCCTGTAATTCCAGCGGCTCGGGAGGCAGAGGCAGGAGGATCGCAAGTTCGAGACCAGAGGCAGTCTGTGTAACCTAGCAAAACCCTGTCTCAAAAAAGTAAAGAAATAGGCTGGGGGTGCAGCTCAGTGGTCCAGCACTTGCAGAGAATGCAGGCATGAGGCCCTGGATTCAACCCCCAGTACCGAAAAGACTTCCCTGGTAGGGCAGGGTCCCTGCCTGTCACGGAGGGCAGGGGTGGAGGAGGTGGCATGATTCAGCACGCTTTGTTCTGGGCTCAGCCAGGTTCTCTCTCTCCAACAGGGTGGGTCTGGGAGGCTTTGAGAAGGAGGATGGGGGAGCAGGGTCAACTGCGGCCAGCAGGATAATCCTCAAGGCAGGTGGGCGTAAATGCCCATAGACCCCCTACCTGCACCAGCACCTGCTTTGGCCTTACTCAGAACAGTGTTCACTCAGAACAGTGTTCCCGGGGGCCGGCTGTGCCCAGCAGCTGGGGAGGGACACTGGGTTGCCAAGCGTGAAAGCATCGGGTGCTGGAAAGTGTTTAAGGGTCAGCTCTCCCTCCGGGGGAGGGGCAGAGAGGGGGAGGATTGACACCCAGTGTTTGTCAATTTCTCTGGTGTAAATACTCCAACCTAGCCGGGTGCAGTGGCACACGCTTATAATCCCAGTGGCTCCGGAGGTAGAGGCAGGAGGATTGCAAGCTCGAGACCAGAGGCAGTCTGCGTAACTTAGCGAGACCCTATTTCAAAGAGTAAAAAAAAAAAAAAAAAAATGGACTGGCGGTGCGGCTCAGTGGTCCAGCACTTGCAGAGCATGCAAGCGTGAGGACTGGGTTCAGCCTCCAGTACCGCAAAAAAAAAAAAAAAAAAAAAATTGGAGAGGGGTGGAATCATAGGCAACTTAAGTTATGTTTTTTGTGTGTCATTTTTTTTAAGATAGTTATTGTCTCCCATTTTCAGCTACAAACTTACACTCAACTAGAAAATAAACGAATTGGTGTTGAATGTGTGAATCCCCTCTGACATTTCACACACTCCACTTGCCCCGCTATTTTACGTTTTCTGTGTTCATTCTCCGCCCACATAGGCAGGGATCCCACCCCATGAAAGAAATGGAAACGGTACTGAGTGAGTCCCTGCCACTGGCTCAGGAACAGCGAGGCCGGCCAGGGGGCATCCAGCAGCCGGGCGCCCTGCGCTCTCCTATCCTCTTGGGAGCAGCACATCCTGTCCTGGGGCTGCATTAGCTGCTGGAGAAGTGCTGCGGCTGGCCAGCCTCTGCACTTAGCCCAAGGCAGCGTCCGCAGCAATGGGGCTGCAGGATGCCAGGGGACCCAGGCCCAGTCTGCCCTGATGTGCGGGCTTCACCAGATGGGCTGGTGGCTGCAAAACTGTCAAAAGCCAGACTGTCAAACAGACGCCGGTGCCGGGGCAGGAGAGGGGAAGGGGAGGTCAGAGGGCTGTGGGCAGGTAAGGAGTCCGTGCAGCTCTGCACTGGGCTTTGGTGCATGGAGGATGGGCACTCGCATGGACCTGGGGCCGCACGGCACATTTCCATGCCGTCGGGGTTTGTGAGCGCGCCCCATGTCTGAGAGCTCCCTGGAAAATCTGGGGACCCCAAACAGGTTGGTAAACCACTTAATCCTGCCTGGTTCTCTGCTGGTCATGGGGAGGCCGTGTTCCCATGGCAGGGAGACAAGCTTCGACACCAGGCACCTGGCAGCCAGTAACCCAGCTATATCTCAGGCTTCAGGTTGGGGTCCCACCCCAGACTTGCCAATGGGACTCTCGGCCTCTGCTATAGGCACTGTCGGTTGCCCAGCCTCCCTTTCTCCCACCCCCACCTGGCAGTCCTCAGAACACCCACAGGACCAATCCCTTGAAGCCCACCTCTGCACTTGCAATGATTCTGAAATCAGACTTCTGAAAAGGCCCCAATGCCCCCTCCTTACCACTAAAGCCACTCCGTGTTGAGTTAAAATTGTTGCCAGGGACCTGGAGGAGGGAAAAATAACTGAGACTCGGGGTGGGCCATTTTCCCTCTGGACACCTTCATCCATCTGTCAGCCAGGCACCTCGTATGCCCAGGCCTAGGAGCCCTGGGCAGTAGAACCTGCCCGGCCACCCAGGGAGGGGCCACAGGGCAGGGCCTGGTAGGGTCCAGGTGGAGAGACTCCCCCCAGAGCACTTCCCCAAGCTCTCAATATCCTGGGAGGAAGAGGCCAGTCAGTGCTATTCATTCGGAAGCACAAAGGGATGGACATTCTGAGTTGCTAAGCAACTGGTCGGGCTGGGATTTAGCTCAGTTGGTAGAGCGCTGCACTGCAGTCTCTGAGGTCCTGAGTTCAATTCCCAGCACCGCAAAAATGGGAGAAGGACCTGGCAATCCACTCCCAAGGCAATCCTGAAACAGTCAGCCATTGAAAACCCTATGAGGGTCGCTATGAGTCAGACTCGACTCGAGGCACCTAACAACAGCAACAACAAGTGACTGGCCGGGGTCCCAGGGCAGCCAAGGGGACAGCTGGGCCTGTCCACTGGTTCTGAGAGTTCCTCCCCGGGCACAGTGAGGTCCAAGGCTGCTGCTTCTCTGAAGCAGGAATGCCAGAGAAGGAGATCAAGACGCGCTGACAGAAACTCATTCTGAAACCTGAGGGTCACGAGGCAGCGCCTGTCAAAGGCCAAGGCCCCTGGGAGGCCCTGGGAGGCTGCCCCCCAATCAAAACCACAGGATGTGAGAGGCCCAGGTCTCCCCGGGGCTGCAAAGGAGGGCCACGCCTTAGCGCATACTTTCAGCACTTGCCCGCTGATTGCAAAACACTGTGTCGTGTTTCATGGAAAGTTCTAAAGGTCACGTTGCACTTGACTCTGCGTGAACCTGCTGTGTCACCTCCTTGGGGCCGCTCTCGCCCCTGCTGCAGGGGCTGTGTGCCCCTCCCCGCCTGACTCAGGCGCCCACTCGGCTCCGCGTCACCCCGGCACGCTCACAGTCACACACAGCCTCGTGGTGCCCACGGGAACTGGAGTTCAGAGACTCTGAGTGACAGAAGAGTGTTTTTCTTGGCAGCTCCCACAGCCCGGCTCACACCAGTGAGGTCTCGGCCCATTGAGAACTGGCAGGGACCACAGAGGTATCTTAAGCTCTAAAAACACAGAAAGGGGCCAAAAAGGTGAAAAGCAATGCGTATTTTCCACATGCCAAAACGCGGTGCCTAGAAAGTACAAATTGCCTCCATCTCCTTAAAGCCGGGAAGGGGCGTCACTGGCCCATCGAAGGCTCTCCTCGGGCCTTACTCAACTTCTTCTCAAGGGGGACCGCGATGTACCCACCCCTCGAGATCTCCGTAAAATCACACCAGACCAAGGGCTGCCAAGTCCCCACACAGCAGAGTGGGGAATGACAAGACCCTGCTCTGGACTGCAGCTTCTCGGTGGCCCAGAGGATGAACCCTGGGCTCACAGGGTCACAGAGCAATGGCTCCCAAAAGCTAGACTCCCAAGCTCTAAAGGTCAAGCACCGGATTTTCTGATTAAAACAACAGAACAAGATAGGCGTGTGCCCGAGTCCTGGCAAGGGGAGGGTCTGGTGAATTCCCAGTACCAGCAGAAACCTGGAATCCGGGGAGGCCAGCCTCACTTACCAGGCAACGAAGCAGGATTGCCACTCTGCAGAATCTGGGGTGCTTCTGGAGGACCCCAACTATTTTTAAGCTGTATTCATTGGGAATCCACCAGTTCAGGATGTGAGGCCTGAGCTCAAGTCGGCCTTTGGTCTGTTGCTGTGGTTCCGGTCTAAAATGTCCCCCAAAGGTCGTGCTTTTGAACGTTTGGTCCCCAGGAGGTGGCGCTGTTCTGGGAGGCCAAGGGACTTAAGGAGGTGGAGCTTAGCTTGCAGAGGCGGCCAATGGAAGCAGGCCTTTGGAGGCTTTGCCAGAGCCCTGGTTCCAGTCATCTCTCTGCTTCCTGATTGCCATGATGTGAGGGCTTCTGCCATAGGCCCTGCTGCCTGCCCATCACCACACCTGCCCAGCCTGCATGGCTTGACATCCTCGGAACTGTGAGCCCCAGTAAGCGTCTCCTCCCATAAGCTGTCCCTGTCAGGTATTTTGCCAAGGCGGCGCGCAAAGCTGCCTAACACACCTGTCTTTCCTTAACAGATAAATATATGATAAAAGAAGATAGTGCACAGCAAGGCTGACAGTAACTAGGCCACGCCCAGCACCGCACGCCAATCCGCTTCCCTCGGCCTCATGAGCTTCGAGCCCCTTACGTGGTTCTTCCCCGTGTCTCCTGTGACACAGATGATCCTGCAGGCCCAGCCCATTTCTCAGGGGTCTCAAAGGGATCACATGAAATCAAAGGGCGAAAACATCCCACGGGCTGCAGAGCATCTAATGGTGGTGCTCACAGGCCATTGTCCTCGCACCCAGCGCCTGGGCCCTGAGCTTCCGCAGGGGTCACCTGCCTCCCCGCCTCTCCAGCCTGAGGGGCGTGCCTTTGAGGAATGAACCGCAGTTACCGGCGTCCACCTCCTACGCCCGCTCCCTTTCCTGAGGACCGAACCTTCAACACGCAAGCCTTTGGGGGACATTAAAAATCCAAACTGTAGCAATCATGGGTGAAGAACTAAGGGGCAACAATTTAAAGGGGCAACAATTTAAAGGGGTAACAATTTAAAGGGGTGACAATTTAAGGGGGCAACAATTTAAGGGGGCAACAATTTAAGGGACAATTTTAAGGGGCAACAATTTAAAGTGGTTTTGCTCATCAAACTCTGCAGTCATCAAAACTAAACACTTTCGTGCCCCACAGGGCATTATCAACAAAGCGAAGACGGCTCACCAAAGGGAGAAAATATTGCAAATCACGTATCTGCTAAGTGTCCAGTGCCTAGAATATATAAAGAACTCCAACTCAACAACAAAAGACAGCCCAATTTACAACGGGTAGGAGACTTGATGAGGCATGCTCCCAAAGAAGATACGCAAATGGCAAACAAGCCCATGAAAAGATGTTCAGCGCTGCTAGGGAACTGCAAGTCAAAACCACCAAGAGCTACTGCCTCACCTCCACCGGGAGGGCCATGATTTGTTTAAATGGAAATGAGCTGTTGGTCAGGATCTGGAGAAATGGGAACCTTGATAGTTTGTCAGGATGTAAAACGGTGCTTCTCCTGAGGAACCCAGCTCCGTCACTCCTCAACAAGTTAAACAAGAGTTACCAGATGACACAGAGATGCTACTCCTAGGTATTTGCCACAAAGAACTGGAAACGGACACTCAGACAACTTGTACGCAAATGCTCATAGCAGCCCTACTCACGAAAGCCAAAAGATGGAAGCAACCCAAACACCCATCAGTGGAGGAACGGATAAAGAAAATGTGGTCTGTCTATGCAGTGGAATATTATTCAACCATAAAAAGCATGAAGTACCAATGCTTGGCACAGCCTTCAAAACAAAACGCTAAGTGAAAGAAGCCAGACACAAAAGGCTGCATATTATGCAATTCCCTTTTTATGAAAAGTCTACAATGGGTAAATCCACAGAGAACAGATTAGCGTTTGCCAGGAACCGCAGGATGGGGAAGAGATGGCTAACAGGTGTGAGGTTCCTCCTTGGGGTGACTGCTACAAGTTTGGATCTTAAATGTCCCCCAAAGGCTTGCGTGTTGAAGGTTTGGTCCTTAACCCCGCGGCACTATTGGGAGGTGATGAAACCTTTAGGAAGTGCAGCCTCATGGAAGGAAGTTAGGTCAGAGAGGCATGCCCATGAAGGAGACGCGCTCTTCTCTCTCTGCCTCCTGGCCACCGTGGGGGGAGCTGCCTCTCGGCCACATGCTCCTGCCTGGACATTCTGCCTCACCAGCGGCCCAAAGGCAACAGAGCGAGACTGAAGCTTCCAGAACCATGAGCCCAGGCGACCCCCTCCATCCTTGTGAGTTGTCTGTCTCAAAATATTTTGTGACAGCCGGGCGCGGTGGCACACGCCTGTCATCCCAGCGGCTTGGGAGGCAGAGGCAAGAGGATTGCAAGTTCAAGACCAGAGGCAGTCTGCGTAATTTAGCGAGACCCTGTCACAAAAAGTAAAAAAATGGGCTGGGGGTGCAGCTCAGTGGTCCAGCACTTGCAGAGCATGCGAGCGCAAGGCCCTGGGTTCAACCCCCAGTACCGCAAAAAAATAAAATAAAAAATAAAAAAAAAATTGGAACAGTGATGGAAAAAGGGTTGCAGTAAGGAAGCAATTTGGGGACTAGGGCGTGGTGAGGGTTGCACGATGGCCCCCCAACTGAAGACCGGAGTTTGTATCAGCAGGCAGGCGCCGGAGTGGAGTCACGGGCTGCCTGCTGTGATGGCCAGGCCACAGCGGAGTGGGCGTGTGGCACTCCTGCCAACAGCTACAGTGGTATCTGACCGTGAGGAAGTGTCAGGCGCACCCAGAGTGAGGGCGCTCACACAGTATCTGGCGTGTGGCCTGTGCGCTTTTGGCAAGCGCTAAGGTCACAGAAGAGTTGTCTACACCGAGGGACCTAGGAGAAAGGGCTGCGGGACACAGCCACGGGGCTTTCCTCTTCCAAAAGGAAGTCAGAGACAATCTGCAGACTGCAAATAAAGCCTGAAGCCTAGCCCTCAACACTGTATCACGGGAACTTCCTGATTGTGATAATTAAACTGCGGCTAGAATGACCTTGTGTTCCTGAAGTATGTGCTGGGATATTTAGGGCGAACGGGACATTATGGCTGCAGCCTCTTCTCAGGGGCGCAGAGTCCATGTGAACACACCCCACAGAGAGAGGAGGGAGGGACGGTAGCGTCAGGGAACTTGGGTGAGGCGGAGGCAGGAGGATCGCAAGTTCAAGACCGGAAGCAGTCTGCGTAACTCAGCGAGACCCTGTCTCAAAAAGCCAGGCAGGCAGGTGCACGTGTTACTCTGTGCTACTTTTTGTGAGTTTGAAATTGTCAAAATAAAATGTTACTTTCAAAGAGGAATTAAGAGAGAACGTGGTCAGGACAGGGACGCTGTGCTCATCGGCAGCCCCTCAGACTGTCCCCCCCCCCCGTCAGACCCTGGAGGGCCAGGGGACTCCATAGCTCACAGAGAGAAAGGAGACTCCCCCATTCCCCTGGGAAGTTTTTCCTTGGCTTCTTCCAAATCAGTAATTGGTGTGTGGACACCTGCTGCTTCCAGGGGCCAAGTGCCTGGTGACCGCCAGAGGGCGCCCTCCCAGGGATCGCACGGGTGCCCTGGCAGCCCCGTAACTGTGCCATGCGCTGCCTGCACTTTTCAGGAAACTTGGATGCCATGCATATTTTTCCCTTCTTTGTGGACGGGCAAGATGAGTCGCTCAGCCCCAGGGTCCAGACTCGCCAACTGCCTCGTTCTGGAAGGCTCTGGCTGCAGCCAGCTAGTGCAGGTCCCCGGGTGAGAGGGTGGCTGGGCCAAGGCAGGGTGAGGGCGGGGGCAGCCCACACCTGGGAGGGAGCTGGGGTTGCTGACTGGGGCCAGCCAGGAGAAAACTGGCAGGAATTCTGGATTCTGGCAACACGTGGGGGGACGGAGTCAGGGCCCTGAGAGACACGAGGGTTTCTGTCCACGTGCCCCTCATGTTCCCACCCCCACACTGCCTCTCCCCCCTTGCACGTGCAGGCCCGCCCCCCTCACTCAGCCTGTTCCCACCTGTCTCCAAGGCCTGTCTGAACCCCACCCCCTACCTGCCTCCTTCTCTCCTTCCTCTGGCCACTCTGTTATCAGGACACGGGGGCAGAGACTTGAAATGAGGGGGCAATCCCTGCGGCTTCCTGGAGGAAGGGTCCTTGCAAGTTCCCCGAGAGGCAGAGGCAGATGGAAATTAGTGTGCAGGACACGTGTTGGGGGTGCTCTTGGGATCGACATGCACCACTAGGAAGAGAAGGAGGCAGGACTGGGCACAGCCCAAGCGAGGAGGACAGTAGGGACCCAGGGAGGGCTCTGCAGCTGGGGTGGCCCTTCCAAGCTGTCCAGAGTGGGCAGCTGGGGCTAGGCCTTTATATTCACATGGTGACCCGTGATTAGGTGCAAGTTGGCTCTCAGAGGTGCAGGGCCCAGGGGAGGGGAGCTCGCCAGCTGAGGGCCACGGTCACCGGCGCACCCAGCGGCTGAGGCTCGCGTCCCTTGTTCCTGAAGGGGCCGTTCAGAGCACAGGCCTGGAGATGGAACCTGTTAGAGGCGGGGGTGGAGGAAGCCAGGCAGGCAGGTGGCATCGGACACGAGGTCAGAGCCAGAGAAGGGCCACGGGAAGATGGGCTTTCGGCCTGTGTGCGCTGGTGAGGCACGGAGGCTTTCTGAGGAATGGCGCGGTCAGATTTGTGTTTTAAACACTGGAGTTAGGAGCTGGGCACGGTGGCACAGGGCTGTAATCCCAGCGGCTCGGGAGGCGGAGGCAGGAGGATCGCAAGTTCGAGACCAGAGGCGGTCTGCGCAACTTAGCGAGACCCTGTCTCAAAATAGTTAAAAATGGGCTGGGGGTGCAGCTCAGTGGTCCAGCACTTGCAGAGGATGCAAGCGCGAGGCCCTGGGTCCAAACCCCAGTATCGCAAAAAAAAAAAAAAAAAACAAAACTGGAGTTAGCAAATGACTGCCCTCTGGCCAACCCCGTCGGCCACCTGGTTTGCAAGTAAAGACTTATGGGAACCCAGCTGAGCAGCTGCAAGAGAGACCCGTGGGTCCCCATAGCCTGAGATCTTTACTACCTGGCCTTTGAGGGAAAGAGATGATCGGCCCCTGTTTTAAGACAGCTTTGTAGGACAGAGCTGTATTCCGGGTGGAGTGGGGCAGCCGCTGGGGGCCCGAGGCCCTGCTTGGCCTCCCCAGTTCTTTCCCCACGCTCGCGTCATGTAGTGTGACGGGTGATCTTGCACTCTTTCCGCTGCTAACATACATCACCAGTGTATGCCGAGAGGTCCTTGCACAGGGTTCCCTGGCCTCTCGGGCAGAGCGGGCTGGGGGAAGACAGGCTGGCTCCCTACTGGGGGTGAAACACCCTGCCCACCACACCCTCGCCTCTTGGAAAGACTCTGCTGCTTCCCAGGGCGACCCCCAGGGGGTGTTTACCGAGAGACAAGAGCAGCCCCGTGGTGCCACAGGCACCCAGGACCGTCCCTGCCTCTTCTCCCTTAGCCCTGGCCTCTCCTCAGGCTTAACGAGGCTAGGGATACCCTGGTGGCACCTGCATCCCCAAGCTCTCTGCCTCTCCAGGGTCGGTGCCTGCAGCCTCCTCTGAAGGCCAGGAGTAAAGGCAGCGGGGCAGGGCTCCGCCACGATGCTCCACGCTATCACCGAGCAGGTGACTGCAGGCGGTGCAGTGGAGACCCAGGCTCCCTTTCACACGGTGCCACAGTGCTCTGTTACAAACCCACCTGCTGCCGCCCCGCTGGAGGAGGAGGCTCCGAACCTGCAGCACTAGGAGCAGCCAGGACAGAGCTGTCACCGTGACCCAGGCCACGCGGGACATCCCCCATACACTGGGCACACTAGCTCCTGCGCACCCCTCCCCTTGCCCCTGCCTGGGCAGCGTCTCTGCTGCGAGCAGCCTTGGTGTCTCCTGCTCCTCCTGGGTGGGCCAGCTGTTCCCACGGTGCCAGCTTCCACCACAGCCCCCGAGGCCCCGCCACGGTGCCCTCTCCTCCTCAGCTCTCCTGCCCAGGGCGGGAGGACTTTGTTCCTAATCTCTGGGTCGCTTCCCAGACTCCCATCGGCGTCTCGGCGCCCCCCTCACCTCGGTAACCACCAAACCACGTAATTGGGGCCACGTAATCCTTGAATTAAGCCCTGCCTGTTTTCAGTACGTGAGTGGGTCCATCTCCCTGCGGGACCCTGCCTGGCATGTGAACGGATCGATGTCCTCAAGGGCCGGCCGGCCGAGGGGGGTCGGCAAGGCCTTCTACCCTTGACCCGCCACACTTCCAGGCCTCTGAGCTGGAGGACCCAAGCCACCAGCGGCCCCAGCCCTCTGCTCCTGCTCTATATTTAGGCACAATAGCCCATTGATAACACAAGCCACCCACTGCCCCGTGTTTGTTCTTCAGGACAAGCTGGGGCAGGGCTCCCTGAGGCCCCGGGAAGCCCTTGGTACGTAAATTGCAGACTTGGAGGCTCCAAATTGAAGTCTTAGAAGCTCAATCTCATTCTTTCACACACAGCGCAAAACTTTCGGCATTTTACGGGAAAACAGACTTTTATTTGAAAAATAAACTCCAGTTGCTGGGATATAAAGAAAGAGCTGTCTGTGATCCAAGGCCCAGAGGGTGAGAAAGGACCCAAAGTTTTACAAGTTAAATAAACTCCTCTGCAGAGCTCATTCGAATTTCAAAGGGTTCTCATAGCACCTCCCCCCCGCCCCACGAAGACCCACAGACCAGGAGAGGGGATATGGGGCTGAGAGGCAGCTATCTTGCTCCAGGGCTGGAGTCCTTCCCGGCGGAATTGGAATAATCTAATTTAACGACGAACAGAGAAAATGAAATTCCTTTTGGAGGCTCAAAGTACACATGACCCGGGTCATGGCCGGGAGCGAGTCTTGGAAACCCCAGAGTCGGAATGTCTACTCTTCCAATCTCTGGCCAGAAGCCAGGCTTCCCTCCAGCCAGCGGATTCCCCGCGCCTTGACCAGACTCTCCGAGCAGGCATTCCAAACGCAACCTGGCACTCTCTGGCCATCTAGGGTGGCATTTTCCACCAACGTCACGCAATCAACGGTGTGGGCCAGATAAAGCATGCTATGAGATCAGAGAGGCACACAGACTACATAGTCCAGGGTAAATATCGGTTTGTGAAAATGGGTTTTAGTCCTGTGTGTGTGTGTGTCAGATTACAACACCAAATGTACATCTTACTGCAGACTGCCGTCAAAAGAGTTTCCGAATCACAGCTGTGATGGAACTATGTGGCCTCATTTCATGCCTCAGTGCTATAAGTTCCCTTCACTGGGTAGCTATAAACTCCCTAGGTGCCAGGGTAAATTCTCTACCTTTTGCTCTTTGCTTGTGCTACCAGACACCACAGTCATGACCTGGAGCAGCCTTCGGTGTGGTCAGAGGAGATAGCTGTCCAGGTCAGCAACTTTTGATTCTTTTTTTTTTTTCCTAGTTGTTGTTGTTAGGTGCCGTCGAGTCGTGTCTGACTCATAGCAACCATTATAGGGTTTTCAATGGCTGATTGTTTCGGGAATGCCTTGGGAGTGGGTTGCCACATCCTTCTCCCATTTTTGTGGTGCTGGGAATCGAACCTGGGACCTCGGAGACTGCAGAGTGGTGCTCTACCAACTGAGCTAAATCCCAGCCCCTATTTCTTCTAGTAGAAGGAAAAAAATGTCCCCATGCCTGGTGGAGCCAATTCCATCAGTAGAGGTCACTGGATGTGGGCTGTTGCCCTCTGAGACAAGATACCAGCTATTGTTCAGTTGCAGGGGAAGGGAGAAGGTGGCCAAATGACACCTGCCTCGCCCTCCACGGGCCACTGCTGCATGCTCACGGGGCTCTTGGGAGATGGTGCCCCCCAGGACGGTCTCTATTACACCTGGTTTTGACGCTAGACACCCATTCTCAGCTACACACTGAACACGTGGGTGGACGTCAACGTCTATGGAGTCTCTCATGGTCCGAATGCTTTTGCCAGAAGCTTTCTGGTTTGCAAGAGGAAGGAAGTGGATCAAGGCATTTCAGTTCAAGGACTCGAGGGTCCACAGAGGGCAGGAGACAGAACAGGGAGACCCGAGGTCCCCAAAGGCTCCCTTTGTGGTTGGCCTTTTCTAAGCTACAGGAGCTTCCCATTCTCCCCCAGACACATTCTCAGCGGAGAGGTGCTGGTGTTCTTCCCACACGGGGGACCACCCTGCTCTGCCTAGTCCTGGGGGAACAAGAAGACACGACCTGGAAGAGCCTGGGGAAATAAGAAGCAAGTGCACTACAAGGTCAAAGCATGGTCTTTAAAGAGCCAAGAAAGCAACAAAAGCCTATCACAAGGGAACCCCGGCTGCACAAGGATGTATAGTAACAGTTGTGTTTCTGGGTGCCGCAGGTCACTCAAGGCAAGTACAGCCAGGTAAGGCTTTCTAGATCAGGTGGGGCTGGTCAAAGGTGTCCAAGGAGGCTGGAGACCATCAGATTTCTGTCCAGGTCTATTTCAGTGGCTCCCAGCTGCCCCACCCTTCCTTCTCTATCATGTCCTCTCTACAGTTTTTTGTTATTGTTATGTGCTGTTGAGTCAGTGTCCGACTCATAGTGACCCTGCGTACAACAGGCGAAACACTATTGTCAGTGCTTCTCTGCTGTTCCTAGGGTTGTCAATGGCTGATTGCTTTTGGGGAGTGGGTTGCCAGGTCCTTCTCCCAAGCCTACAGCACCTGGTGTTCCCAGGCAGTCTCCTATCCAAGTACTAACCAGGCCTGACCCTGCTTAGCTTCTGAGATCCAACAGGATCTGATGCCATGGTGGTACGGCTGCAGGCTGTCTACACAGTGGCCAGAGGAGTTCTTCCAAGGTGGGAGTCATTCGCCTGATCCACAAGATGATGGCTTCCTGTTCCACTCAAAGAAAACCTGGACCCCTGACCTCCACCTGTGAGGTCCCACCTACCTCTCTGACTTCATCTGCTGCTGCCCTGACCCACTCCCTTCTTCTACAACACCCCGGGGCCTAGGGAGCCTATTCCCCATCTGTCTCCAGGGTGCAATCCCCACAAGGACAGGGCCAGCTGGTCTGCTGCTGAATCCCCCCTGCCTAGGACCTGGCAGGTGTGCAGGAGGCACCTAGGAATGGGTGTCCCAGCCAGACAGATGGCGCCCTTTGAAAGGCACGGCAGGCGTGTGCTTGGGAACCTCGGTTCTGTCCCAAAGGTGTGCGGGAAGCGAGGACCATCCCAGGCAGCGCTGGTTCCTGCTTCTCACCCCTAGGCAGGACCAACCACGCCAGCCTGAGGCTCAGCACTGAGGCTCTGTCGCCCTCTTGTGGCCCCTCAGCCGCAAAGCTACAAAAACTGAAGCCTGGCAGGCTTTTCCCAGGAAGGGACCCAGACCTGCTCTTTCACCCCATATTCTTCTGTCAGTGAAATCTTATCTCAGAAAGATTCAGAAAAAAAAATGTGAAAAGGGGATGAATATTAAGGCCATCTTGTCCTGCGTGTGGAAGAGACTTAGTATCTATCGTCTTCCATTACATGGCTCCAGGTCGACCAGGTATCCCAAGGGGTTGAATGGACACAGTGGCAGTAACAAGACTCCCCACAGAGCCTCTGGATTCATCTCAGACTAGGTAGGAACTTATGGGAAATAAGCTTCTTAAAAGGAAAACCAAGGGGGGAGATGTGCTATAGAGAGGACCGCGAAGCAGTGAATTTACAGAAGGCAGGACTTGGGTGTGACTTATTCCTCACCGAAGCTGCTTCCCATCTTGTTATTTCACTGAGGGAGATTTTACCAAGCTGTCCCCTGACACAGAGAACGAGGCTTTTGCAAATCATACTCAGAATCTCCTCTGCCCACAGACCTCAACGTGGCTGTCTCCCTGGCCCTATCCGGTCCTCTTCCCAGAGAAAACTTCCGCACCGTTTCAAACAAAATGCCACCTACTATCCATCCTTTTATGGGAGAAGGACCTGGCAATCCACTCCCAAGGCAATCCCGAAACAGTCAGCCATTGAAAACCCTATAAGGGTCACTATGAGTTGGATACCGACTCGACGGCACCTAAGGACGACAACATCCATCCTTTCGCCCTGCTTTGTCTTCCTTCAGAGCAGAGGGTGATTAAAGTTCGTGCTCCCATGCCTGGCACCTACCGCTGCCCCTCCAGCCCTGTGTCTGGAAGATTTCAGGTTAGCTCTTCCTGCTGTAGGCGCTGGGATGTCGCTTAATTGGTAGAGCGCCTCTCTGCAGTCTCTGAGGTCCCGGGTTCGATTCCCAGCACCGCAAAAATGGGAGAAGGATGTGGCAATCCACTCCCGAGGCAATCCCAAAACAGTCAGCCATGGAAAGCCCTATGAGGGTTGCTGTGAGTCCGACACAACTTGATGGGGCACCTAACAATGTAACAACTTCCTGCTTTGTGTTGATTAATGCTATCTGGATGAACAGTTCTCCTGGGGCAAAGAGCTGCGGGCGTCAGTGCCGATGCTTCAGCGCCATCTATAGAAACGCAGAACTCCAAGGAGACTGAACGGGAAGGCTTGTCAGCAGCAGTAATGAGAAGGTAGCAGGTGGCAGTTCCCTCGGTGGTGCCAGTGGCATTGGGAGTCACCTTCCCCACTTCCTCTCGGCACCTTGTGTGTTCACCTTTGTCCCGTGGTTCTGGAAGCCATGTCCTCTGGAGGGAAAAGAGATTTCTCCTCATGCACCTCTCCTCACTGGGGGAGACTCCTTTTTCTTACATGTCCAGCTGAATTCTCCTGCCCTTGCCCTGAAGCTGGTCCCTGGCCAGGGCAGAGGGGCATCGTGGCCAAAACTGCCTTGTGCTCCGGCAGCACCTGCAGGAAACTAGGCTCTGATGAGGAAGAACGGGGCCCAGCAGGCGACAGGCTGCGGAGTCTGTCACCGCCTATGGTGAGGGACACACTGTGCACACTGGCAGATGTGATGGACTTGGGGGAGAAAGGACCTCAGGACAGGTGGAGAGAAGCCCAGAGGGTAGAGTGCCCGTAGCAGCCGAGGGGATGCAAGGCCGCCACCCACCTCCCCCGAGGGAGGTGACCTGCAGCTACAGGAAAAATGGAGGCAGGATCATGTCCCGTGGAGGAAGGAGGCTCAGCCCCTCGGTGGTTCTTACAACTGTGCTCGCAGAGCTGAGCTTAGGGAGCACAGTCAGGCACAAACAAGACAGCGTGCGTGGCGCTTCAGGGCCCCGTAAGAGAGTCCCCGCTGGGACAGTGTTAATTGGGTGATGTCTGGGCTTGGGAAGGCCAAGGTGGCACTTCAGGGCTTCCCAGGGGTCAGTGGGAAAGAGGCCAGCTTTGCTCACACCTGCTGCATGAACTGTCACCACGAATTTCTGTGACCCGGAACAGCCACTGGCCTCCCGTGTCAGGGATGAACCGCGGGCTCTCAGGGTTGCTGGAGTTCAGAACCAAACTCGAGCCTCCACTGAGGGCTTGTGACTGAGCCCCGGGAAGGCACGAGAAGGGCGCCATTGCTTCCTTCAGGAGCCTCCGTGCGTGTGCACTGAGCGCGCAGGTGCCCAGATAGTCCAGAGAAGACCCCGGCCAGCTCTGGGTCATACAGCTCCGGGAGGTCAAGTGGCCTTGTCAGGACCAGGAGGACAAATGGGTGGCATCTTCAAAAGCAAATAACCCAGCAGCTAAGGGGAATAACTCCCATGTGTCCCTCGCTTGTTGTGCAGTGGGGGCGTGCGTGTGCTGTGATGCTGAAAGCTGTGCCCTGGTATTTTAGACACCAGCAGGGCCACCCATGGAGGACAGGTTTCAGCTGAGCTTCCAGGCCAAGAAAGATTAGGGAGAAGGACCCGGCAGCCCACTCCCAAAACAATTAGCCATTGAAAACCCTATGAATAGCAGAGAAGCATTGTCAAATATAGTGCTGGAAAATGAGCCCCCCAAGGCTGGAAGGCATTCAAGAAACAACTGGGCAAGAGTTGCCTCTTCAAAGTAGAGTCAACCTTAATGATGAGAATGGAATAAAAGCCCCTGGGACCTCCTTTTGCTGATGTGGCATGACTCAAAATGAGAAGAAATACAGTGGCTGCAACACTGGGCTCAAACATAAAAGATCGTGTGCATGGCACAGTGTTGGGTAATGCTTCATTCTGCTGTGCTTAGGGTCTCTATGAGTTGGATTCTGACTCAACAGCACCTAACAACACAACAACAAATGGAGAATAAAAGGCATCCCCAGAGATGGACACAGGCTCACGATAGTGACAGCTCTGTCCCACTCCCCCTTCATGAGCCCTCTCAACCGGCTCCTCCCCTCTCAGCCTATAAACCTGCCAAGTCTCTCCTGTCTTAAACCAATTGAAAATGCCCATTAACCCTTTATCTGCCCTCCTGCTACTTGTTTGCTGCTCCTGTGCCCCTGTAAGGAATGCGCCCCAGAGGCTCCACACCCCACACGGCAGTTTCCCGCTGCCTGCCAGCGCACGCAGAATCTGGGCAGAGGCGGCCTCCACTCCAGCCCTCTCGTCTCCCTGTCTGCATGGAGGGGCTGTCCAGTGCGGATGCTGAGCAGCACTGAGGGGAGCAGGGGGAGCGCGTGCTGAACCAGACTCGGGAGACTCAGTGTTCTGGGCGCGGTTACGGCGGTCGAGTCCCAGGGCTGCTGTAGGGAAGCGCCGCCAGCCCGGCGGCCCACAGTGAAAACTGGCTGCCAGTCCCCACGCCTGGCACAGCCTCTGGGGGTGCTGGCCGTCCCTGGGCTCCCTGGCTCACACCCACATCACTCTGAGCTCTGCCTCCGTGGGCATGTGGCCTGCACTGAAAGGTACCAGCCCACCTGAATGACCTCATCCAAAGGAATTACGTCCACAGTGACCCTATTTCTAAATAAAGTCCCATTCTGAGGTGCTGAGGGTCAGGACTTCAGCAGATCATTTCTGGAGGGAGCGCAGATCCCCCCGGAACAGGTGCTGTGAGGATTAAATGGAACCATGCACCGTAAAAAACCTACGTAACAGTACCTGAAGGAAATTCTCTACCTTACCTAGTTTCCCAACTCGCCCTGCCTTGGCCAGTTGTCATTCCTTCCTGTCTCCCCCTTGCAGTCTTGACCCACTCATCTGATGCTGACAATGACACTGTGTGGCTGGACTGCGTGATTCTTAATGGTGACCACCAGCTGGGATTCAGCTCAGTTGGTAGAACGCTGCGCTGCTGTCTCAGAAGTCCCCAGTTCAATTCCCAGCACCACAAAAATGGGAGAAGGATCTGGCAATCCACTCCCAAGGCAATCCCGAAACAGTCAGCCAGTGAAAACCCTATGAGGGTCGCTATGAGTCGGACACCGACTCGAGAGGACCTAACAACAACAACAATGGTGACCGCAGGCTGGGATTCAGCTCAGTTGGTAGAGCACCACTCTGTAGTCTCTGAGGTCCTGGGTTCGATTCCCAGCACCACAAAAATGGGAGAAGGACGTGGCAACCCACTCCCAAGGCAATCCTGAAACAGCCACTGAAAACCCTATGAGAGTCGCTATGAGTCACAGCCACTAAAAACCCTATGAGAGTCGCTATGAGTCGGACACCGACTCGAGAGCACCTAACAACAACAACAATGGTGACCACAGGCTGGGATTCAGCTCAGTTGGTAGAGCACCACTCTGTAGTCTCTGAGGTCCGGGTTCGATTCCCAGCACCGCAAAAATGGGAGAAGGACGTGGCAACCCACTCCCAAGGCGATCCCGAAACAGCCACTGAAAAACCTATGAGGGTCGCTATGAGTTGGACACAACTCCACAGCACCTAACAACAACAATGGTGACCACAATGACTCCTCTGACACTGGTTTTGAGCCCACAAGGGTACTGGGGACGCACCAAGAACCATCACGAAATGGCAACGGCAGACTCAACTTGTGTCTCCTTTTTCTGAGACACTGCTTGAGCAGGAATACCTAGACCACCAAGAGGAACACGTGGCCCGCACCAGTGTTCTGAGACAGGCACAGAGGTGCCATCGCCACTTAGCTCTGCGTGAAGGTGGAGGAGGAGGCGGTGCAGCAGAGCGTTGTTCTTTCACCTCCGTTCACGGCAATGGAGGGCACGGAGCACGGTGCATGTCCTCTGCACAGGGTGAAGTGGCGGGGGTGGGGCACGGGCAGGCAGATTCATGTCACAAGGAGAGGTTTCAGAACCAAGAATGGGACGAAGGTAGGTGGGGCTGGGATTTAGTTCAGTTGGTAGAGCGCTGCGCTGCAGTCTCTGAGGTCGAGTTCAATTCCCAGCACCACAAAAATGGGAGAAGGACCTGGCAATCCACTCCCAAGGCAATCCTGGAACAATCAGCCATTAAAAACCCTATGAGGGTCGCTGTGAGTCGGATACCGACTCGACGGCACCTAACAACAACAACAGGTGCAAGACAGGGAGGAGGAGGGGATGAGGGGTGACGCCAAAGCAAAGTCCACTCAGCAGCCCACTCAGGGTCACAAGAGGCGCGTCTGTCTCATTTGAAAGGGGCCAGAAAAAGTGAGTGAGGAGGAAGGGATCCTGGGTAAGTCCTGCAGGCCTGTCGGTGTCTGGACCGCTATGGCCTAGAGCTGTTCGGGCCACGTGAACAGGTGGCCTGGGGTAACCTGCTCCCGGCAGCTGGAGACAGTGGGGTCTGCTGCTGCCCGCCAGGCTCCCTCTTGTTTGCCTCCATGGAGCGGGTCAGGCAGTGCTCTGGGGGCACCAGGCGGGCACGATGAGCCCCTCCCCTCCTGGCCCCAGAAGGCAGGGGTGCTGCTGATGGCTGGGGAGACCGAGGGCCTACGCTGCTGGTCGCTGATCAAGAGTCCTGGGGAGGGGGAGCTCCCAGCCCCCGCCAGCTTTCTGGGGAGCTCGGTTCTCGTGACCCGTGAATAAAGCACGTGTGGGAAGCACTCTAGCCTGGCCTGAGGAAGCCCTGACTTGGCCAAAGACTCCTACCCGGGGCAGAGGTGGGGGCGCTGCCGAGAGGAAGGAGCTCTGAGCCTGAGCGACATGTGCAGACCCCTCCCTCAGCACTGGGCCTGCAGGAGCTGAGGAGGCACCGGGGCTCCGGCCACAGCAGGATGTCGTGTTGACCGCATTCTCCATCACTGTGACCGCGGGCTTCATGACGTTCGACTCAAGCCCTGCTGCGGGCTCCAGCCTCAAACACCCACTATTGTGGAAATCAAGAAAAGATGCGATGGTTCCACCTGCCCCCAAGTGCAGGTTGTTTGCAAAGACGGCCGGGCACCGGGGTGCACGCCTGCAATCCTAGTGACGTGAGAGGCTGAGGCAGGAGGTTCTCGAGTTTGAGGGCAGAGGCGCCTGCACACCTAAGCAAGACTGTCTCGAGATGAAAACAGAAAAGTGGCTGGCGGTGCAGCTACTGAGAGAGCACTTGCCTGGCATGTGCAAGTCCCCGGGTTCAACCCCCCAGTACTGAAAAAAACAACAGCAGTCATCTCGCTATGTCAGTTTTATTTTCTCTTTTCCTTGATTGTGTCCGAGTTTGAACTCGGGTCAGGCTTATCTGACCCATGCAGACCAGTATGGCCGTTGTCTTGTTTGCAGAAGCACTGGTCCAGAATTTTAAAAGCATTCAGAAGCAGGTTAGGTCACTGATGCATTAATTCAAATTAATTTGTGGAAGCGCCAGGCACGGTGGCACACGCCTGTAATCCCAGCGGCTAGGGAGGCGGAAGCAAGAGGATCTCAAGTTTGAGACCAGAGGCAGTCTGCGTAACTTAGTGAGACCCTGTCTCAAAAACTGAAAAAATGGGCTGGGGCACAGTTCAGTGGTCCAGCACTTGCAAAGCTTGCAAGCGCAAGGCCCTGGGTTCAACCCTCAGTAACACACACACACACAAAAACTATTTGTGGAACAGGCCTGGCGATACACCTGGGGAAGCCCAGCACTGGGAGGCTACAGCAGGAGGATTGCAAGTGTCTTTTTTTTTTTTTTTTCTTTTTTTGCTGTTGTTGCTGTTGTTGTTTGTGCGTTTTTGTTTTTTATTTTTGAGACAAGGTGTAGCCTAGGCAGGGCTAGAACCCATGATCTTCCTGCCTCAGCCTCCCAAGTGCCGAGATTAAAGGCATGTGCCACCCCCGACACCTAGTGGAAGGCTGCAAGTTTCGAGGTCAGCCTTGGCTACATAGTGAGATCTTGTATCAAAAAAAAAAAAAAAAAGAAAGAAAGAAAGAAAAAAGATTGGTTGAGTGCCTCCTAGGGCCACTGTTCTGGACACTGAGAAAACATCCTTGAATGAAACACAGTCCCCCCTTGGAGAGCTTACATTCTGATGTGGAAAGATAGACATGTAAACCAGTGACTGCAGAGAAGATGGTCAACTTCCGGTCCACTGCACGTGAAAATATCCTAAACTGGAAATGCATTTATTACACCCAGCCTACTGCACATCCGGGGCCGGGATTTAGCTCAGCTGGTAGAGCACTGCTCTACAGTTTCTGAGGTCCCAAGTTCAATTCCCAGCACCTCGAAAAATGGGAGAAGGATGTGGCAACTCAGTCCCAAGGGAATCTTGAAACAATCAGCCATTGAAAACCCTCTAAGGGTCACTATGAGTCAGACACAACTCCACGGCACCTAACAACAACCACAACAACAGCATATTCTGGCTCAGCAACACAGCATACTGTCGAGTGTCCCTTGTCTCACCTGATTACCAAGGAGCTGCCTGGGAACTGTAGGTCTCCGCCACCGCCCAGCAGCAAAGAGGACAGACGGCCCACCACAGCACCGGAAAAGACCGAAAGGCAAAGTCTGAAGTACACCTGGCACTGAATGGCACTGCTTTCACACCATCACGACGTCAGAACATCGTAAGTCCACAAGAGCAGCATCTCAGCATCTGGGTTAGAAGTGAGTTTGGAGCCAGGTGCAGCGGCTCACGCCTATAATGCCAGCGACTTGGGAGGTGGAGGCAGGAGGATCGCAAGCTTGAGGCCAGAGGCAGCCTGCATCACTTTGCGAGACCCTGTCTCGAGATTTAAAAAAGGGGGCTCAGGGTGCAGCTCAGTGGTAGAGCACTTGCAAAGTATGTGCAAGGCCCTGGGTTCAGCCCTTAGTACCAGGGGACATGCGGGGGCGGGGAGGGGGAGGAATGGGTTTGGAGTCAGACTGCCTGAGTTCAAACCCTGGCTCTATCACTTCCTAGCTGTGTGGACTGTGGTCAATGACTTAACCCCTCTGGGCTTCAGTTTCTGGTTGGTAAACATCATAACAGCACACTTCACAGAGTGGCATGAAGACTGAATCACTGCACACGATGCACTCAGGTCACGCACAGTAGGCATTCATCACTGCCATCCATGGTTAGGGAGTGGCCTCTCATAACCGATGGAAGTAAGCCACTCCTGAGGTTATGCCTTGCTGACTGGGCAAGACTAGCTGTGTTTTTTAAAAAGCCTTAATCTTATCATTTGCGGTTCACGAACACAGTGACACGCTTTCCTGTCCTCACCCCCAAAGGCGAGATCACCCTAAACCAAGTGGTGAAATCCTGTGACGATAAAGACTCCCTGTTCTGGAAACTTCTGCCACCACGTAACTACTCAGGAATTCCTAAGGCGCCGGAGTGAGGTCTGTCAGAGGAACCTTCCCAGCTCTGGACCTCACGGCCTCTGCTGCAAGGCTCCGTCCTGTGGGGTTGATGGGAAGGCAGCTGTGGGGACAAACAGCTGGACATGGCTGGGTTTCAGGGAACAGAATGCGCCTCCCCAGAAGACGAGGGATTGGGGACAATTAAGAAATGGATGCAGCCGGGCGCAGTGGCGCACGCCTGTAATCCTAGTGACTCAGGGAGGTGGAGGCAGGAGAAGGCCGAGTTCGAGGCCAGAGACAGCCTATGTAACTGGGCAAGACCCTGAGGGCAAAAAGGTAAAAAATGGGCTGGGAGTGCAGCTCAGTGGTAGAGAACTTGAAGTATGTGCGAGGGCCTGGGCTCAATCCCCAAGTACCAGAAAGAAAAAAGAAAGAGAAAGAAGGGGGGGGGAGGGAGGGAGGGAAAAAAAGGAGAAAGAAAAAAAGAAAGAAAGAAAGAAAGGAAGGAAGGAGAAAGGAAAGAGAGAGAAAAGGAAAGGAAAAAGAAAGAGAAGGAAGGAAAGAAAGAAGAAAAAATGAAGCGGATGCAGAGGAACTCTTCCCTCCCTCTCTGGCCTCAAGGCAGGACAGATTCACAAACACAAAAGGTCCCAGCCCGCCTGCTCTCTGTGGAGGGGGAGGTACCGCCTTACCAGCTGGAGATGGTCCCAGGGCCACCTGCTTCATGCACTTCCTCTCCCGTTTACCTGCCAGTTCTTTGTCTTCCTCCCAAATTGCCTCCCGTGAAGACAAAAAGTCCTTTCCTTTTGTCACCTCTCTAAAAATTCACTGTTCTTTGTGGAAGATGCCGACTAAGACGGATTTCAAAGCCCCGCTTTGATAACTACTCATCCCTGGGTGTCTCCCATGCATTTGTGAATAAACTTCCGTTTTCCTCTTCTTAATCTGTCTTTTGTTACAACTCAGAACCGTGGGGTTATTACTGCTCCCCTGCAGAGCTTTATTTACAAAAGGAGGCTGCACAGAAGATTTTGTCTCCAGGCTGCTGTATGCTGACCACTGTATTAGAGGAACAGGAAGAAAGTGGGACATTGTCGTGAGCAGGGCAATGGACCCTGGTCATCAAGGGGAAGTAGGTTTTGCTACTCCGTGTTGTTGTTAGGTGCCGTCGAGTCAGTATCCGACTCATAGCGACCCTATGTACAACAGGCGAAACACTATTGTCAGTGCTTCTCTGCTGTTCACAGGGTTTTCAATGACTGATTGATTTTTGGGAGTGGGTTCTCAGGTCCTTCTCCCAAGCCTACAGCACCTGGTGTTCCCAGGCGGTCTCCCATCCAAGGACTAACCAGGCCCAACCCTGCTTAGCTTCCAAGGTCTGACGGGGCCCCATGCCACAGGGCTATGGCTG